>BQNB010014476.1:3225-75041 GCA_026074375.1 Tanacetum coccineum
CGGTTTTCAAATAAAACAAGATTTCAAAGGAATCTCTATTTGTTAAGAAAAATATTTTAAGGATTTACTCAAAAAGTATGACCTAGCTGATAGTGCCTTAGTGAAATGCCCTATGCTTCCCCTAAACAATTTAGGCCCTGATAAGTCAGGGGTCTCTGTTAATAAGACATTGTTCAGAGGCATGATAGGGTCACTGATGTACCTCACAGCTAGCAGACCTGATATCCAATTCTCCACATGTCTCTATGCTAGGTACCAAGCTAACCCAAGGAATCCCATCTTGTTTCTGTAAAAAGAATTTTCAGGTATCTTAAAGGAACTCCAAATCTAGGCCTCTGGTATCTAAAAGGATCAGGCTTCGATTTGAAAGCATACTCTGACTCAGATTATGCTGGATGTAACCTGGATAGAAAGAGCACCTCAGGGGGCTGTCAAATACTTGGTGGAAAGTTAGTATGTTGGAGTGCAAAGAAGCAAAGCTCTATGGCAATGTCATCAGCTGAAGCTGAGTATGTAGCTGCCACTGGATGCTGTGCTCAAGTCCCCTGGATCAAAAGTCAGCTTGCTGACTATGATGTTCTCTATGACAAGGTGCCCATATTTTTTGATAATACAAGTGCCATTGCCATATCCAACAATCCAGTATTGCACTCTAGGACAAAACATATTGACATCAAGTATCACTTCATCAGAGACCACATTTTGAAAGGGGATATTGAGCTTCATTTTGTCCCACAGATTTACAACTAGCTAATATTTTTACTAAACCACTAGCTGAGCCTAGCTTTATTAGATTGGTTGCTGAGTTGGGTATGCTCAATATTCAAAAACAGGTCTCTGATTAGTAAAAGGCTTTAAGTGATCTCTGACTTCAATATTAAATGTTTTTAAGGTAACTTAAATGTAACTACCAAGTTCAAAGACAAACATTCTTAATATTTAATTCAGGTTTTATCTACCAACTTTCTCAGAAAAAGCAGAATTACTGTACACGAAGGGGCAACGGGGACCCATGTTTTGTGACAGTTTTACCACTCGCATTTAATGCGAAACTCAAATCACTTTTATTTTCAAATATATAAAACTGTTTTGTGGTATAAACTATTCACCTTTTTCACACACACATCATTGTTCACACACAAAACCCTAAAACCTTCAATTTCATCATCACTCACAAATCATTTTCATTTAAAAGAAGCAAAAATTTCTTTCAAGCAAATCAAATGGCTTCAGAATCAACATCTTCACAACAATCATCTCATCTCTCACCATCATCAAAAGTAAATTTTAAGTGTGAGGAGGGTATCATTGCTTACAACAATGCAGTTGCACTGCTTAAGCACCCGAATGTTTTATATCATCCCATGCTTAGATTTCTATCAAATTGTTGCATAAGCACTGCTTTAACCAGACAACCCTCTGCAACTTACGTAGAATACCTCAAAGAATTTTGGTATACCAAGGAGGTAGATGAGGCAACCAAGACCATCACCTTCTAACTTTAATCCATTGAAAAACCCTTGTCCTTTACTCAAGAAAAGTTTATATCAACCACTTGTCTACCTGTTTGTGAAAATGTTGTACCTACACCCCCAAGGAGACTATGAGGGGTGGGTTGGCTACTTTGGGTTTATTTGACAAGGACAAACCATCCCTTTCATCCTCTGTCCTTGTTAACTCTTCACCTCTAAAGATCAAGTACTTTACACCCATATGGAGACTGTTTATGCAATACATTGTCAAATTATTGGGTGGGATGCAGGGATCACATGACTAACTAAACTTGTATCAGCAGACCATTGCATATAGTCTTATCTGGGGGATGGAGATTGATATTGGGGGAATCATCTTTCCTGACTTGATTCATAAGCTTCAAAATAGAAAGAAGAATATGGAGGAAAATATTTGTTATACAAGGTATCTATCCTTGATTTCTGAGGAACTACTAGGAGAGAACTACATCAATGATGATCTCACTTTTGTAAAACCCTACACCATTTCAGCTGCTTCTTTTCAAACACCATTGGCATCTGAAGTCAGTTTGACTTCACATATGCTAAAAGTAGCTAAACTTTTTCAAGAGCCTGAACAGTCTTTGATCCTTTCCTATGAGAAAGTGAATGCTGATGATGGTGCTGACAAGTCCTTGTCCGGGACCACTATGCAGCCTATCACTCAGCCCAAAGCACCAACTGACCTGAAGCTAAAAAAAAGAAGAAAATCCCACCTTCTTCCAAACCAAAGTCTTCATATCAGGTCAGGGTTATTCTTCCCAAGAAACAAGTTGCTGAGACTCAGCACGCTGAGGAACCAGTGGCCACCGCTGACGCCACCAAGAGTCTAGGAGCCTCCGAGTCGGCAGCGGAGCAAGTAAACTAGCCTAAGACCGCTGAAGCCAAAAAGGTAACAGTATTTTAAATATAAGGGGCACTGCAAGCAACCACTCTCAAACTTCTCTAGGAGAGAGTGGTGAAGTTAAGGGCTACCCCTGACCTAATAGAGAGTCAGAGTTAGCACTTATATTCCTAAATCTTCTATACACTCTGTGTCTACACTCAGGGGATGATACTGAAAGGCTAATACCACCTGATGTTTGACTCTGAAAACTCTAGACTTTGTTGGATTAACCCATCTATGCATAAAAGTCGACCCCTAGATGAACTAAACCTTACTCAGACTCAGGGGTCCCTTAACCAATGAAAAGACTCCCAAAGTCTTAAACTTTTGAGGGGACTGAATAATCACACCAAGTATTCTTAGGGGCAGCGAATGGCGACCCTTCCTTATATCATAAACTCACAACTGAAAAGAGTCCTAAAAGTTTTAAACTTTTAAGGGGACTGGATAATCACACCCAGTCTTTTTAGCGACAACGAATGGTGATCCTTCATTTCATTACAAATTTACCTTTTCAACTAACAAATTTATGCAGGTACAAGACCAAAACGTTCAAGAGGAGGTGAATGAGTCTGGGTTGGAATCTATAGAGGATGTCACTTTTGATCAGATCATGGATGAGATTGATCAGAAGAGTCCTAAAAGTTTTAAACTTTTGAGGGGACTGGATAATCACACCCTATATTCTTAAGGGCAGCGAATGGCGACCCTTCCTTGTATTATAAACTCACAACTGAAAAGAGTCCTAGAAGTTTTAAACTTTTGAGGGGACTGGATAATCACACCCAGTCTTCTTAGCGACAGCGAATGGTGATCCTTCACTTCATTACAAATTCACCTTTTCAACTAACAAATTTATGCAGGTACAAGACCAAAACGTTCAAGAGGAGGTGAAGGAGTCTGGGTTGGAATCTATAGAGGATGTCACTTTTGATCAGATCATGCATGAGATTGATCAGAAGAATAAGGATGCTAAAAATGCTAAGAGTTCTTATGACACTGAATCAAAGATCAAAATAATCAAGTCTATTTAAGCTACTGCTGTCTCTGGTTCACTGCTCATTCACCAGGGATCACAAAGGAGTAATTCAAATGATCTTGATGTAATTAATATAACTCCTAAAGATGATGAGGAAGGAGATGCCTCTGACTCTGGACTATGGTCTATGCCTGATGATGACTTGGCCTCTCTGACAGGCTTTGAGACTCCAGATTCTGCTGATGATGACTCTAAGGAAGGCACTGGTGAAACCTTCTATGCTTCCGCTGACATGCCAGCTCAGTCAGACCCCCTTGGTCCTCTTCATGAAGAGTTGCGCATCCTTAACACCAAGATTGATAAGTTAGAGTCCAACATAACCAAGAAAGTGACTGATGATGTTCAGTCCTCTATGCCTTCGATTGTTACTAATTCTCTCAAATAAAATTTGCCTGGTCGACTCTTAGAGAATATGAAGGACACTCTTCCTTAGCTGATTAAGGATTCCATCAAACAATCTGTTTCGAAATCCATTAAAGAAAAATTACCAGTATGTGCTGCATAGGTTCAACAATCCTTACAAAATTAGCTTCCGAAAATTCTTCTCAAGCTAATGAACAAATAATTTAATGTACTTAACACTCTGGAGAGTCGTAGGTTTGTTCTGCTTCAGAAAGAACCAAGCATAGTCATTAGAACCAAGATGGGAAAATCAGTCAAAGCAAAAGTGCACAAAGGAATGAGCTTTGTCTCTGATCAGCAAGCATCTGTTTAATCCTCCATTGCTACTAACTCCCAACATGTCTCTAATATCTGTGAAGCTTTTTAGAACATGAATTCTCTCCTCGAGTCAGCAGAATTTCTTTAAAAAGGCTAAGGCTGAGGGGGAGAAGTAGGAGAAAAACAATCCTGAATCACCAGCCTAGGAAGAAAATGCTTAGAACCCTGATCTCGCTCAAGGGGCAAAAAAGTCAGAGGATGATTATATGACTAATATTTAGGGGAAGCAATCAACTGCTCAATAAACTACAACTGTAGTACAAGCCCCCAATCTCTGAATCAGAAAATAAAGACAAAACTATGATTCTTCATGCCTCGACATTAAAGAGTTCAATGACAGACACTTTAAAGAAGAAAGACTCAGATGATGAACCACCTTTCAAGAATTTGAAATTTCTAATCCCAACATCATCAATTCCATCACCAACACCACTAAACTCTATTCCACCTGAACCTATCCAAAGGACTGAGATTACCAAAATATCAATTAATCAGTTCTCTGAGCACCTCACTTAGACCACTTCATCTATTTTCTCTCCTACTCCTCCTAGAGAATCAACTCCTCCAAGAGATGAATCCAAAGGAAAAGGCATTGCTACTGAAGAGCCCTTGAAAGATCTCATGCCTTACATTAAAAAGGGAGGATCTGTGCTAAAAATGCCAAAGCTCAAGTCCTTTATCACTTCAGATGGGCAGCTGACACCGAAGGATACTATAGCTCAAGTTAAGGAGATGAAGAGACTAGCTGATCTTAAAGCTAAAAAGGAGAAGTTAGAGGAGTCTCTGAAAAGGATCATGAACCCAGTAAACATAAAGGCTCAGGCTTAAAAGATAGCTGAGTATGAGGCAAAGAGGACCAAGATACTCAATGAATACAATGACTGTATTAATCAGAGGGCTGATGAACTGCCAATTATGAAGATCAGCTACAGAGTAAATTCTTACAAGGAAGCAACTATAAGGATCACCAGAGCCAATGACCCACTAAACGTCACTATGCATGAAAGGTTCAGACTGAAGACTCTAGGCTTCAGTGAATGGCTTAAAGTACACTCTCTGGCCTCCAAGACAAAGAGTAAATCAAATGACTTGCTTCTTCAAAGCCTTAGAGACAAATTTTAGTAGGTCCTAATATAAGCAAAAGCACTAGGCATTCTACCACCTCCTGAGCTTTCCACATTTAATGAAGTTTTTATGACTAAAGATATAGTGGTTGATGGAATGCATAGGAGAAAAGGGTTGGTTATTAGGGAGCCTGAATCAGGGATCTTCTTCTACAATGGCAATTTTGACTTGGTTTTTTCAAAGAGAAGGAAAGTTCCACCTGGCCACCACTGCTCAGTTGATCATACACCATAATTTCATTCATAGGGGCTCTTCAGAGGCAGAAGAAATGTTTGCTAAATTAAAGCTGACAATAGAAGCTAGGGAGGATGTTGCTAAGGCTATAATTATTGTAAAAGATAACTTAGATGGCTTGGGCCAACACATGTAATAAATGAATAAAGTTATTTTGTCAATGCCTTGTTAAATTATGTGTAAGAAGAAGCTGTGTCTCACTTACTATATTTTTTTTACTTAGCTTAATTTATATTCAAATAGGGGGAGATTGTTGGGCCAATTCAGAGCCCAATGATCAGTGCCTAGATTTAAACAGAAATTAGGCTAAGTAATGAAAGACCCGCTGATAGATATCAGCGGGTATTGAAGGTCACTGAGTGTAAAGCCTCAGCAAGCAACCTCAGACGTATTCAAGTAAAAAACATCATCAAGGAAGTCGAAGATCACTTGAAGACATACTCGTCAGTTGGGATGGATATCAGCTGGTATGTAAAAGGAATACGTTGAGGTTCTAAGGAGAGTCAGAGGTGGCAATACTCTGACTATCCTATTACCCTTTGAAGAAGAACAAGCTAAGCTTAAGCTGTTCACTGAAGTTTAGGTGGGAATCTTAGCAACTCATAAAGGCGGGACAAAAGGTTATTTGAGTTAAAGCCTGTACCAAGTACAAAGTTGGTAAAAGTAGTGAACAGTTGGCAAAACTGTTCACTAAAGTATGGGCGGGTAGGTTCCAAGAATGGACGTGCATTTAATACCTCGTACGTCCTCCACTAGATACTTAACACGTTGCAACTACCCCCACTAAGGACGCAACCTCGTATTGGTATAAATAGAGAATGTTGTAAGGAGTAAATGCTATCGCTTTTATTGTTGTTGTTATTGTAGTCATTTACTCCTTTGTCGAACTTAACTATCAATCAACTGTCTCAATCAGCGGATCTGAATAAGTTCGCTTGTAAACTTGTTTCATTATCAAGTTTACTTGTTCAAAGGGTAATCTTACATTGTCATTCAACTTGTACGATCCATAGCACATTGTAATACTTTTATTCTTATCAATAAGGCATTACATGTTTGAAAAGTTATCACTTGTGTTGTTTACATTAGATAAGTGTTATATTCTAGACGTGCAAATTGGGCTCGTTTTGTTCGCAATTCAAAGATCTTTCCAGTGGAATATTTTTACCAATGAATCGGTAGATATACGTTTCATATTTGATAAATAAAGCTTGTTATATAAAAAAGTCATAAATAGGTAAAAGTTTGAGGTAGTTTTAGTAACTTCTCGCATAGTTTGAGGGTGCGTTTTGTAAGTTCTTTTTTCTAATAATAATATAAATACATTCCCAAAATGGACCAAAGAACCTAGTGCTTTGCACTCTCTAGACCATAAAACATTTCTTTGCCAAAACGGACCAGGGCGACTTGGCAACTGGGCAACTTAACTAGATTTTGCCATGTGTCTAATATTTAATTATTAAAGTACCAATCTGGTACGTATTTGTAAGGTATGTGTAAGGTATATGTACCTTAATGTATAATGGGCAACTTGTACTTTTAGGGCGACTAGTATTTTGGGCGACTGGTTTTTTGGTCTTTTTACATTTGTACTTGTTATTAAAATAATAATTTAGTACATAGTACGACTTGTACTTGTTGGGCAACTTGTACTTTAGGGCGACTTAAAGTACACTTAAGTATTATATTTTTTTCTAAATAAACTGTATACATTTATACAAGTCCCTTTATACAATATACATTAATCTTAACCAATTGTTCTTAAAAAACACACATACAACAACACACACCTGTTCTTCTTCCTAATTATGCTTAAAAACACACACACAACGCACCCAATTTTTCTTCATCTGAACAACCTGAATCTTAACCTTTTAACAATCGACAATTAACCCTATTTCTAAAACAAAATCTTTTTCCAGGATTAATCCATAATCTTAATCATTTTCTCAATTGATATGTCTGATTTGTACGATGTCAAAATCAGTGTCAGGTCAACTGTTAAGTTGCTTCCAGAAAATTAAAGGTCATTTGCAAATGAATCTAAATCGTGAAAGGTTATTTAGGGATACTATTTTTGGGCCTTAGTTGGATATTCAGTCTCACGAAGATGATAGCTATCTCATGCATTATGTTTTGCAACATCGGGTATATGTCTCTAACATTCGTTCTGATTGTCCCCTAATTATATTCCATATTGGGGATCATTGGTTATAGTTTGGTCGTAAAGAATTTTGTTTAATTACCGGTTTTTGATTTGGCCAAGTTTCAGAAAAACATAGTTCAATGAGTCCCTTTTTCAACACACTATTTCCTAAAATAAAAAAACAAATGGTTTCAAGATATTAAACGGCTTTGATCTTTTAAAAGTTATTAGAGACAAGAATACTTGGTTAAATTGGAAGCAATACTTGTATTTTTTCTAACTTCGTTTTGGTAGTCATAAGAGTGGTATGTCACTCTTATGTAATTACACAATTTTGTGTGCATAGTTGTTGCCCATGTAACAGGCTGAGATGTTAGGACTTCACCTACATCCGTTGTACCTTAATGTTTTTTTGGTGTAATATATTTTACCGGGGTATGAATTCCCTTTTACCCAAAAAAGAATACTTGGTTAAATATGTGTGATGAAGATGCGGTTCTGTTGTGTTAGTTAATTGTTGGTGAGTTAGTGTTTATGGGTAAAGAGAAAAGAAATTGCTTGACTAAACATATAATGTGGTTGGTGGTTAATTTTGATGCTTGGAATGCGTATCCTTGGGGTGAATACATGTGGGAGAAATTTTATAAAAGGACGGTTAATGTGGTTGCTACTCATACTGCACATCATTTGGCTGAGATCAAGAAAAACCTAAATTTCAATGCCACATACAATCTATACGGGTTTGCTTGGGCATTCAAGGTTAGACAAGTTCCTACTTTCATCCTTTTTCTAATACAACCAACTATGGTTTTGTTTAATTATACGTTGTATAAAATTGAATTTTGCTATGATATTGAATTGTTTTTAAAATTCTAAAACCAAACTAAGGTGAAATGAGGTGTTGTAGTGGTTAACGGGGATAGTTTTCGGTAAAGGGGAAATGAGGTATTAGTAGCTTATACACGGCCAACGTATCTCACAAGCCTAGTACCATTATTTTCCTAGTTACTTAAGACACATATTGTCTATGATATCGAGCCTCAGACATTATTTGCTTATACACGGCTGAATGATCTGTACTCTCGATCTAAATAGTATTTGTCAACTATAACTGTTGGTCCCCTTGAATGTGATATATGGTTTATTAAGTTAAACTAATCACATTCCATGACAACAAAGTAAGTTTTGAACATATATATATGTTTTTATATATATATTATATAAATATATATATATATTTATATATTATATATTATTTATATATAGATATTTTATATATATATATTATATTATATATACCTATATAAAGAAAGTAGTTTAAAAAACACATAGAACATAACTTTAGAGTATAGGTTCCTTATTTAGAATCAAATAAAGATCTATACACACATTGCTTGCGGAATAGCAAGGTGGTTGAATGACAATTAGGGTGTTATCTCCTTCAAACTTAGTCTCTAACCAAAGTTATGAGAGTAAGAAAACAAACAACTTAACTAGAACTAAAGCTTCAGCTTCAGCGGTTCTATTCTGTTTGTTTGAGAGATAAATAAACTCTTCAATGTGTTTCGCATTAGTTGGAAGAGATAACATTTACTCTCAATATCCCTTTGCTTTTATAGGCAAAGGAATTAGGGTTTACAAGTTAACCTAGTACGCGTGTTATGCATTAGATGGGTGGTTGAGATACCATTTAATGCAGACATGCTTTAAGGTACTAGGTACAGTCCTTAAGGGAACGTTGTTATACTTCTATACCAACTTTAGAAGTATCTATTCCAAAGGATATTGCTTTATTCCTTTTGACTTAAAGCAATCTTTTTCTCGCCTTGTAAACCTTCTAAAAATGAAACATTTTGTTTCATTCTTCTAAGAAGGAGATAGACATCGTTCAACTTTGAATTGTCAACCAAGCTGAACTAAAGCTCTTGCTAAGGTCTTGTCTTCAGTTTCTGTGCCGCCACATAAACTGAAGTGAAGATAATCTTGATCTTCTAAGTACCCGAAGAACTGGAGCTGAACTTTCTTCAGCGACTCAAGCTGAACTTTCTTTAGCTTGATTAATACTTAGGGGATTTTGACTAAAAGGCTCAGGAACTAACCCCAACAATCTCCCCCTATTTTAATATACAAATAACCTAAGTTAAAATCAGTAGTAAGTGAGCAAAACAACTTCTTCTTACAAAACTGATATATATTGAACAACATAAACTAATTGTTAGAAATTCAAAAAAGGATCGGTCACTCCACGTATTTACTTAATTAGCTCGTATACTTAATGTGATAAAAGAAGTAATCTAAACGGGTCAAAGTATAGAAAGCCTATGGCAAGCCCATGAAAAGCTCGGTTTATCCTTTGTATAAAATCCCTCTCCACACATGGAGAGGGTGTTGGTTGAATGCATTTTTCTCATTTCATGTGTGTGTTTATGAGCGTGTTCCCCTTTCCACTTTCTCTTTCTAACCATATTTCTTTCCCTCTCTAGAAATACAAGTATTGGTGTGTGTTTGAAATAAACTAGGAACCTACAATTGGTATCAAGAGCCAGGGGGTGGGTTGAGTGATATTTGTGGTTTTTGTTGTTAGAGCTTATTTTAAGGTTATTTGGTTTCAGCTCATTTTATTTTTGCTTATTTCTTTCAAAAGCGTCTACTTTCTCTTCTAAAACCAATTAATTGCTTTCTTTAACAACGTTTTGGTGACTTATTTGTCGAAAAAAAGTTGGATACATCAAAATAAATCTTAAAGTTACTTGGCATAGTTCATCTTAATAAATCTTAGTTTAATAAATCTTATTGTTGAACAGTTCATGTTGGAGTAGTGTATTATTAATAAATCTTGGAAGTTGAACTGGTATACCTTATTTAGAGGTCACGGCTTAAGTTACTTTTTCTCATTTTCTCTTACAAAAGCATGCAACTTTCTGTCATAGAACCATAACCAACTTATTCTTGTTTAGTTTTTGTAGCTTATTCTTGTTTAGTTTTTGTAGCTTATTCAGGTTTAGTACTGCTTATTATATGCTTATTAGAGCTTATTTATAAGGTTTTAAGTTGTTTTTCAAACAAAAAGCTATATCCTTTCAAAACCTTCAAAAGTAGCTTATTTGTAAAAGTTTCAATAGCTTTTTTCTGGTGTAAAACTGCTTATTCCGAAGCTTAAATTCTGGGCTTATCTTGAACTTCTTCCACGTGGTTTACCAAAATATTTTAGGGGACACAGATCCATCAAAATAGCAAATAGGACTCAAGGACAATTAGTTGGTTTGTGTTGTGGTCCAAAACTATTTTTGTTGTGTTCTGTCAAGTTTTTGCGAAATAAGTCATAAGCTTATTTTGCGACTTATGTCATAGGATTGATTCTGCGAAATACGTATCTCCTTTATTCTGCGATATATGTCTGTTACAGGTTGTCTGCGAAATATGTAATTTGATTTATTGTGCGAAATATGTGAAACAGTTTATTGTGCGATTTATGTTTGTTACAGGAGTTCTTATTTCCATGATATATGTCATGTCATTTTCTAGAACAAAACTCTGTCCAAATTTAGTTGTTCATGCGAAATATGTATTCACAGCTTCATTGGGCGAAATATGACAAGTGTCTCATTGTGCGAAATATGCAATCCTTTCTTTCAGCGAAATAAGACAGTTAAGGTATTACATGGTTAAAAGGTTTACTAGCAGTTAAACGAGTAAGTTTCGACTTGTTTCGGTTTTTTTGGTTTCGAGTTTCGTCGTTCGTGGACATTATAACCTCCATCACTAGCATCGCGATTGTTTGCCGATCATCGTAGTGTGCTTAGTTTTTGTAAAATCATTCCAAAACAAAAAAACCATATTAAAACTCTGTGGCACTCTTTTGAGGTTGAAGAAAGGTAACGAGCGGGAATGATTTTTATATAATTCAAAATTTACACCTTTGGCCCCTAGACTTCAAGACAACTTTCACATTTTTTTTCATTAGCTTGAAAATTCACATTAGTAACCCTTAGTTTTCAAAAGGTTTAACTTTTAACCTTTAATTTTCTATACATTTACTATTAGCCCTTTTTGTTTATAAACATTTTATGTTTAAAACTTTTATTTTCATTTTTTTGGGTAAAGGGTTTCCCCAGTAATTTTTTATTTTCACTTTTAGCCTTTTATTTTTCAAAGTTTTTTCTTAGACTTTAATTTTAATAGTTTTTTCATCATTAGTCCTCGTTAGGGTTTTAATTCACGGTTAGTCTTTTAAAGCTTCAAAACATCACAGATAAGCAAACGTTACCCAAAACAATTAAGTTTTACAAACCACAACAACAATCACGCAATCTACTTAAGATCCTTAGTTTCATTTCACACATCAAATTTCAATGGAATCCTCAAATTCAAATTCACAAGAGAGAGAGCTGCAACGGACGTAACTGGTTGTAAAACAATTGCACTCCACATGCATGACATGGTTTGAACAGCTCAAGATACATCTTAGTGATCTCTATCACAACAATTTGTCTCACGATGTTGATGCATTTAAACATGCTTTTCGCACATTCTCCGGTGAAGAGCATCAGACTTTCATATTGAAGATGTTTTATAATTTGGATCAGTTAAGGCTACAATTTGAAAGAGAGAATCTTCATGATGTTAATGCAAAGAATTGTCTTGAAGTACTTCGAACACAGTTCAAAGAATTTTTTGCCTTGCAAGGGGTAAATTCTTCGGATCATCTACATCAATGTTGGCAACAAGATTTCAAAGATTACACGTATTGTGAACCTGAAACCTACATACGTGATTTACTCAAGAACCTAGACATACTTGAAAATTTCATTGATAAAGGTGTAATTAAATACAGTGAATTACGGATGAAAGAAAATGAAGTTAATACACTAAAGAAGACTGGAAAATAGTTGAATACAGAAATACTTCATGAACATGAAATTGAGAAAAGTTTCAAACTGCAGTCAAAAGATGTTCAGATCAATCCGGTTCAAGCAGTGGATGCCAATTTGGTTGTCATGTAAAGTAGTGTGACAGAGTCATAAAACAACAGCTCAAAGAATGCACTCAGCAAATCACTGAATGAAACTCAGATGCAGATGCAAGAGGTAAATGTCGATATGGGTAAAGAATTGGATGTTGGGTTGGTTATTACAGAATGCAGTAGGAAAGAATCTGGAAAGTAGGGTACAAGCAGTAGGTCAGGGAATGATACAAATACTAATGATGCAGATATTAAAACCACATATGACGAAGAGCCAATGGCTGAGGTACATTTAACTGCTGAATGTAATATCTTTGCTACATGACAACAACATACTAAGCAACCTAAAATCATTAATGAAACAAGTAATAAAGCCAAAATGAAAAAGGAAATTGATGCTTTTGAAATAACAAACATCAAATTAGAGCATAGTGTGGCTAAATTACTTGCAGAAAATAAGCATCTACATAAGAAAAATGAGCATTTAAAACAGAATTACAAAGACCATAATGACTCTCTAATTGTACAACTGAACAATAAGTCTGTTGAAAATGTTGATTTAAAAGCTCAGATTTAAGAAAAAGGTTTTTGTGAATGCAGCATTGAAAAACGAATTAAGAAAGTTAAAAGGAAATAGCGTGGATACTAAGTTTGCAAAACTATCAATCCTGGGGAAACCGGCTTTACAACCACTCTTAAACCAATCAGTTGTTAGACAACCGAATGCGTTTAAATCTGAACGACCTAAATTTTCAAAACCACGGTTTAGCTCCCAAGTTGATGTGAAAAATGATTTGGCAAAACCAGTCACTCCTTATTATTTGCCTAAAGTTCAAGAATCTGTGCTTTTAAAACCTCATCATGTGATTGCACCTGGCTCATCTAGGAATAGTCAAGAAGAATCATATGGTTCAAATGATATGGCTCATAATTTCTTTATAGACGAAGCTAGGAAAATAAAACAAGAAAGAAATAGGAACCTTATAACCTAGAGAAATACCATCTGCTAGAACACACCACACTCCTAATGCTTGTAAACCAAAACTAGGAGCAATAATCAAACGTCTAGGAATTGTCCTGCATCTAAGAGTAGTGATGAAACTTTAAAATCTATGCATAAAGCAGACCACTCTAGGAATCCTAGTTCATTTTCAGACTCTAAACACTTTGTTTGTTCGACTTGTTAGAAATGTGTCTTTTATGTAAATTATGATGCATGTGTAACAAAATTCCTGAAAGAGGTGAACTCTTGCATTAAGGTTCAATCCCCTAAGACTAGAAATAGTAAAAAAACCCGTAAAACAGAAAAGTCATACTCAAACACCTGTATGGAAAATCTTTATAGGACATAGGTTTTCTCCCAATAAGTCTTCCGTTATGTATGAGACAACATCTCCTAGATCCTATCTTAGGTGGAAACCCATGGGTAGAATTTTCAACACTGTTGGTCTTAGGTGGGTTCTAACTAGAAAGATATTCACCTCTAGCACAACCAAGGTTGACAGTGAACCCCCAAATAGTTCAAATAAAGATATCACTAACCTATATAAATGCGAACAAACTCTTAATGTCAGTGCATGTACTCTTAACTTAAATGCATGTACATCCTTCAATCCTAAAAAAGAAAGACTCAGAGTTTGGTTGCTAAAAAGACTGATATATCATAAACCAAAGGTTCAAGGAATTCAAATCTGATGAACAAGAACAATGGCCTCTACAGACAAAACTTTAGGCCCCGATTCTCAAAGAAAAGAATAGTTTACACTTTAGTGTGCTTTATCTTCAAAAGAAGAGAAATCTTCTTGTTTTCGACCATTCTCATCAAAAAATTTCATATTTTCTCATGCTCGTTGAGTCATCAAGTTGATCAACGTACATTAGCTTGTATTTTAAATCACTTGTTCAATTAAAATAGCAATCACATATGCAATTTTTGAAGGGGAGAATAGTGAATAAAATGTGATCAACACGGTTTAACTTGGTCTCTTAATGTGTATCTAATGGTCTATGGTTTCTGAACAAAGCAGTTTAGGACCTGCACTTCATGAATTGACACCTCGAACTATCAGCTCAGGACTCGTGCAAAACCCTCCTTCTCCAACACCGTATGTACCACTAACAAAGAAGGACTAAGATATATTGTTTCAATTGATGTTTGATGAATACTTTAATCCTCCACCTAGTGTTACTTCTCAAGTTCCTTTAGTTGCTGCTCTAGAACATGCTGATCCAACTGGTACACTTTCATCAACTTCCATTGATTAAGATGTACCATCTCCAAGTACTTCACAAACTCCTCAAAAATCACAATCTCCAGTTATTCCTCCAGGTGTTGAAGAAGAGTTTCATGATATTTAAGTTGCAAACTTAGATAATGATCCCTTCTTTGGTGTTCCAATTTCGGAACCAAACTCTAAAGACTCTTCTTTTAGGGATGTTATTCCAACTAATGTGCACTCATTTAATCAACCACCTGAACATCTCATAAAATAGACCAAGGATCATCCATTGGATAATGTTATTGGAAATCCTTCTCGGCCTGTCTCTACAAGACAACAACTACAAACCGAAGCCATGTTTTGATACTTTGATGCTTTCTTCACTTCCATTGAACCAAAGAATTACAAAGAAGCTTTGAAAGAATCCTGTTAGATCAAAGCTATGCAAGATGAAATTAATGAGTTCAAACGACTTGAAGTATAGGAGCTCATACCTCGTTGTCACACCCCGCCTAGGCAGAAACACAAGGCGTAACATCATGGATATCATCACAACACAATGGTGTCAACAATAGAGAGAACTAAATGAAATAGATAAACAAATGAGACACAATGTGTCATGACAATATCTAACACAAGATAAAGGAGTCTTTCATTACGATGGCAAAGTCATACCACAAGGAAACATACTCTAAAAGTCTAAACAATCAAATAACAACCAAGTATCAAACAATCCAAATGACATAAATAAAATCTCTAGGAGAATGACCCCGCATGCAAGCCTACGATCTCACTAGCCACTCTTCCTAACTTCAACATCCTCAAGATGGTTACCTGAAAATGAAGCTTAAAACGTCAACATAAAGGTTGGTGAGAGTCATAAGTTTAAGACACGAAAATCAAAGCTTATAAATAATTACTGTGATTAATGAAAACATGGCAGGACAATTACTTCACTATCATACAAGCTAGCATGCAAATGTAACCAAAACAAGCATGGGAACGAAACGTGTCCCTTGATCCAACAAGTATCAAAACAAGCATGGAGCTAGCATGCAAATGTAACCAAAACAAGCATGGGAACGGAACGTGTCCCTCGATCCAACAAGTATCAACACTTGGGCAGGAACGTTACCCCTGAACCATTAAAACCATCACCTCACATGGGTAGGAACGTTATGGGGCATATATTTTTTTTTTTTAGCACGTAACATATAATAGCCCAAGGTTAAATTATCTGGTTCCTTACACTTTCAAAAAAACCTAATCACAGTAATTAGAACATTTCAAATCCAATTTGCCCTAAAATTTTTTTTTTTTTTTTTTTCTATTTCCATCCTAATTTAAAAGCAATGTAAAAAGAGGGACTATGAAACTCACCTGATGCACAAGCAGCTTCCAAACAATATCAACACAAGCTAACCAATACAAACACAATAATAAAAAAAAAAATTAAAAAATCGTGTTACTCTGCGGACCAAGCTAAAAGCTCAAGTCCATGTAACACTCATTTGATGGATGTCTAAGGGTTTGATTAACCATCATGGGTCACCCTAACACCATGCCCAACCTTAACCATCTCATTAACACTTTACACTAGCTACTTATAATTAAATCAGAATTGCAGAGTTTTAGTGTCTCTTTACGTACTCAAAACCCTTACTTAATGACCTTCATAATTTATACCAAAAATCACTCATGTTTATTTATGAGTATATTAACTACCTTGTGATTCCTAGGTATTACTTACATGTGTAACTAACTCAAATAAAATCAAACTTCAAAACTGTCCTAATTCGGATCTGATTGCACACCAAAATATATCACTCTAACTACCATACTTAGACATGCTTTCAGAGGCTAATTTTCACAGGATTATCAATAGACATATGGAACTTAACTACTGTAGAAGGACTAAGCTTAATTCCACTTTACGTTAGGGTTTCACCTTCCCAAACATGACCTAAATCTGACCCGTATTTACTGATTTGACAACTTTTAGTGTAACCAACATTTGAATGACTTCCCGACCTTAAAAACCTTCGAGGCTGGATTTTCTGGAAAGTAGACTCTTTTGGCTTATTCATAGACTCAAGAAACATATCAATATTCATTTTTATCACCAAGATAACAGTCGTTGAACACGACCCAAAATTCTGCTCAACCCTAAATCCAGTTTTAACGCAAATCTAACCAAACCACAAGCATGCATACGCATCTAATTCAATCCTAAGCATACTACAATCATAATATATCATAAACATTCTGTATTTTAATTAAAACCCTAGATCCATCATAATTAGGGTTACATGAATAATAAAATCTAGTTATGAAGAACACACTTACCTTGAATCTTAGCACCTAAATCACAACTCTTGAATGTTCTTGGATCTTTAATGAAAATCGACTCTTCTAGGGTTTTGGGGAGGTTCGTACGGCTCAACACAAGGGAAGGAGGAGAGAAAATTTTGACTAGGGTTATATATATATATATATATATATATATATATATATATATATATATATATATATATATATATATATATATTTTACCTAAATACTTATCTAAAAACAAATCCTAATCTAATTAAAATAAAAAACAATTTTTTTTTCTTTTTATCTCTAAAACCGGACGCACCCTTATTTTATATATTTTTTTCCTAATTTATTAATTACCCTATTACTTACATTACCTTAAGTTTTTATAAAATCCTAAGCTAATTTGGGTAAACCTTTTTACATAAACGCCACCTACTAGGACTTTTTTAAAAATAATTTCATTTCACATTTCACTTTCTATTTATGGAAAGTTTACGGCAAACTTCCATATTTCACTCACATGCTTCCTTTTCAATAACTTACACTTCTTATAAACGCTTAACTCTTAAAAAACAAGAATTGACGTAGCAATGCATGCAACACGTCTTTCATTTCCATTATCACCACACGTGAACAAATGGAATACTTAACATCAAACTCATATGCACACAAAATAAGATAATCATTTACCTCTAAAATGACATCATGCTTCAACCTACATAATGAACACATAGCACGCAAGAAACATACAAAATGGACACTTAGCCATTTCTAAAGGTATAAACTAACCTGCTCAAATCACGGTTGTCACAGTATCCCCCTCCTTTAGAAAAATTCGTTCTTGAGAGTTAACTAGCGATTCATCATCAAAATCAACAAAACAACTTAGGATACTTAGACTTCTTATAATCTTCGCGCTCCTAAGTGAACTCGAGACCACGCTTTGAATTCTAACGAACCTTCATAAGTGATATCTTACTACGTTTTAAACTCTTAATTTCACGGTCCATAATCTCTACAGGTTCCTCAACAAAACGAAGAGTTTTGTCAACCTTAATCTCATCCAATGGCACATGCAGGCTAGCATCCGCCAAACACTTCTTTAGGTTTGACACGTGAAACGTGTCATGTACACCACTCAATTCCTCGGACAATCTTAACCGATATGCTATAGGACCGATCCTTTCAAGAATCTCAAATGGCCCTACATACCTCGGGGCTAACTTACCCTTCTTCCCAAAACGAACCACGCCCTTCCAAGGCGACACCTTTAGCATCACACGATCTCCAACCTCAAATTCCAACGGTTTGCGCCTGTTGTCAGCATAGCTCTTTTGACGATCTCTCGCCGCTTTGAGCTTCTCTTTTATAACCACTACTTTATCAGTCGTTTCCTACACCAATTCGGGTCCAATCAAACTACCTTCCCCAATTTCAGCCCATAACACGGGTGACCTACATTTTCTTCCATATAGTGCTTCGAACGAAGCACACCGAATGCTAGTGTGATAACTGTTGTTATAAGAGAATTCAGCTAACGGTAGGTGGACATCCCAACTGCCACCAAAGTCTATCACACACGCCCTTAACATATCCTCCAACGTCTGAAATGTACGCTCACTCTGTCTATCTGTCTAACGGTGATAAGCCTGCTCATATCTAATCGCGTTCCTAAGGCTTTCTGAAAGGTTTACTGATGTAAACCGTGCATCACGATCCGAAATAATCGACACAGGCACTCATGAGCTCGACAATTTCATCGGAGTATAACCTCACCAAGTTATCCGTACTATAATCTTCACGTATTGCCAGAAAATGAGCTGATTTGGTCAATCTATCAACTACAACCCATATCGCATCGTGCCCATTCCTTGTTCTAGGTAACTTTGTGATGAAGTCCATGATGATGCTTTCCTACTTCCATTCAGGTATCTCTGGTTGTTGTAATAAGCCCGAAGGCCTTTGATGCTGAGCCTTCACCTTTGCACAAGGTTGTGTGTGTGTCATTTGCTAACATAGGTAGCAATATCCCTCTTCATTCCCAACCACCAGTACATATCTCGAAGGTCATAGTACATCTTATCCGCTCCAGGATGTACAAAATACCTAGACTTATGAGCCTCATCCATAATTACTGTTCTCACACCTCCTACTAATGGAACCCATATTCGATCCAAAAAGTATAAACCTCCATCTCCTTTCCTTTCCATCTGCTGATCTAAACTATGTAACCTTTCAGCAAATACGTTCTCATGATTGAACGCCTCACCCTGAGCTGCCAGTATCATTCCTTTTACTCCAGATTGAATAGTCATAGCCAATGACCGTACACATTTAGGTTTTTTTTTTTTTTTCACCCGTTCCTTCTTACTCAATGCATCAGCCACCACATTCGCTTTACCCAGATGATAGCGAATTTCACATTCATAGTCACTAAATAATTCGACCCACCTCCTTTGGCGCATATTCAACTCCTTCGGATCAAATATGTGTTGGAGACTTTTATGATCCGTGTAAATGACACTTTTCGTACCATACAAATAATGTGTCTATGTTTTTAGAGCAAACACCACTGCTCCCAACTCTAGATCGTGTGTGGTATAATTCTTCTCATGGATTTTTAACTGCCTTAACACATAAGCAATTACCTTATTTTTTTGCATAAGACACCAAACCTAATCATGATTCGAAGCATCATAGTAAACTACAAAATCTTCAACTCCATCACAAAGTGACAATATCAACGCATCACACAAATTATTTTTCAAAGTCTGGAAAGCCTCTTCTTGTTCCACACCCCACACATACTTTTGGTTCTTCTGAGTCAATGAGGTAAGAGGTTTAGCAATCCTAGAGAAATTTGCGATGAAACGACGGTAGTAACCTGCCAACCCCAAAAATGATCGAATCTCAGACGATGTTGTAGGAGCTTTCCAATTCTTTACTGCCTCTATCTTACCTAGGTCCACGTGAATACCACTCTGATTAACCACATGACAGAGGAAATGCACTTCTTGCAGCCAGAACTAACACTTGGAGAATTTAGCATACAACTTCTCCTTCCTTAATACTCCCGGCACTCTCTCCCCCCCTCCCCTGATAACCTCAAATGACTTCATGATAGAGATTAGTCTTTGAGTTTAGATCAAGGTGTCATCGAGATACCAATAATAAAATTATCTAAATACGGTTTTACAGACTCTGGTTCATCAATCACATAAAGACCGTTGGTGCATTGGTTAATCGAAAAGGGCATATTCGGTAAACTCAAAATGTCCTATACCTTGTTCAAAATGCTGGTTTTTAGAATATCGTCCTCATGTACTCGGAGCTGGTGATAACCCGATCGAAGATCTATCTTGGAGAAATAATATGAACCTTGTAGTTGATCAAATAAGTCATCAATTCTAGAGAGAGGATATCGATTCTTTTAACTTGTTCAATTCTCTATAATCGATACACATACGAAAAGAGCCATCCTTCTTCTTAACAAACAACATTGGTACTACCCCAAGGAGAAATAAGAGAATGACTCGGTCGTTATGAAACCCTTAGTCATTGCAAATGAGAGAGAGAGAGTCTGCCCAGACATAATTCTTGCATTTTCCTGAGGGCGCTAGGACGTCTATGGTGACTTTGCAACTGCGCGTCGCTCCAAGGGAACCTTAAATCTTGTGAAACTCAACTGTTGTTGTGGTGGTATACCCTAACAAGTCCTTTGGGAATACATCTACAAAATTCCCGTACTACAGATATATCACTCATTTTGGTTTATCTACCTTAGCATTCTTAAAGGCTTTAGCGGCTCCTAAGTTTCGTTCCCCTTGAACCCTAAGTATCCCTACTACCTTCCAATGGTATGTCAACCACATTTTCATGTTGTCCCCCCCCCTAAATAAAATAAAAAAAATATAATCATATTACATCACTTTATTCTGGGACACTAGTCTGTTTTCCCACTATCACATCGAAACTTCCTTGACAAATATGTTATCAAATTTATGCTAAACAAGGAATTCTCTAATTCTGCAGCGCGCGCGACAGTCACGGATAATCATATACACTCACGCCGCCACCGCTCCACCGCGGCACTTACCAATACTACTACTTTCTTTCACATAACCAAGGGGGATTTACAATGCTAGGTTTCACATTTGTTAAAGGCACAAATTCATGTAGAAATGAACTAAAATCAGCTCAGAATCAAAAAGTAAATAGCAAAGGATTTCGTTCAAAGAAAAAGCGAACCTGTCATAACTTTAGGATCCTGTAAAGCTTCCACCGCATTCACATTCACATTGAAGGGCCATTCCTGTAGCTCGCTTCCCATTGTCTCTTGTATTCTGATTGCCTTCAATAGTTAAACGGTTTCCTACTTGACCAGTGTGCTCGGTTCAAACTCTAGGTCAATGTATTTCGGAAAATGCTCGCGACTTAACTCACTCATAAATTGTCCTCATTTTAACTCCATTTCTAACAAGCATTATCATGAGTTGACTCACTAAATGGGTGCCAAAAATCTTTAGCAAAATGGCCCTGTGGTTCTTTGGACAGTTAAAAACACAGCCTACAAACTCCATCCTCTGGATGATAAGTATAGCACTTAGTACACTTGGGATATTGGTTCACAAATTCATTTTTAGGAGGAGCTGTTGCCACAAAACCCGCTCCCATTTTTGCCTTCTTTTTATCCCTCTACGACCCTCCAGATTTACTAGTCTCTTCCACTGCCTTCCTCTTCTCATTACTCTTTGACAAGGTACCACAGTAAATCACTTCATCTCAGTAAGTTTTTAAATTTTTTTTTTTTTTTTTATTTTTTGGGGGGGGGCCAAGCTCTCATATTGCATCCTGGATAGTTGTTGACTGAGTCGCCTTGAGCATTCCCCTCATCTTAGGTGCCAATCCCGCTACATACCTCTTGATGCGTGCCGACTCAGGTGTCACCAGATGTGGGACCAGCTTGGCCAGTTCATGGAATCGATCCGTGTATGCTGCATGGTTGCTCCACCATTTGTGATTCCAAATCCCTTCTTCCAAACCTTCTCCATTTCATTACTTGGACAAAATTCCTCCACCAACAGAGCCTTAAAATCATTCCAGGTAATACAAATTGCCGCTTCACGACCTCTTGCCTGGATTCGAGTGTTCCACCATGTTAGTGCCTTAATAACAAACAAACTGGCAGCATACTTCACCTTTTGATTCTCAGAACACCCACTATTGTCAAGTACATTCTCCATCTTCTCGATCCAGCGGGTAAGTTCTATCGCACCTCCCTTTCCATTATACTCCTTAGGACCGCATGCCTTGAAATCCCTTGTAGGAACACCCATTGTTCCCACCATTCCCATTGTTATTGTTGTTATTTCCATTGTTGTTATTGTTGTTCCCATTGTTGTTATTGTTATTTCTGTTGTTCACGTTGTTTGTCACTTGAGTGACGATCTGGGGAATGATATTTTGCAATTGCTGCGCAATGATGGCAGCGATGTCGGGTTGCCCATTTTCGTTGTCATTAGTCTGTGTTTAGATGAGAGGGGAAATGTTTCTAAACTGACCATTCTATCAATATACAATCATAACTATATATTATATATATATATATACTCCTCCCCCCTATATATATATATATATATATATATATATATATATATATATATATATATATATATATATATATATATATACACACATATACATACATAATCAACCAAACAACATGTTGACATCAAATCCGCGTAATCATACTTGCAAGTCCACTTGTGTTGTGGCGCATGTATAATTATGTTGGCCACCATAATTATAGATGCCCCTTTTTACAAGTGTACTCCCTCCTATGACCACACTTCTCAATGTCAACAAAACACATAACACGTAGATCACATCAACAATATGGAAAATGACTCAAAATGACTTAAATCATATTATTAAAATAATCCAATGAAATCCAATATTCAAAAGTAAACATTCCTAATAAAATTCCAAAACAAAGTCAAATAATCTCATAACCCAAAAATCATAAAACACATAAAGAGGAGGACAATCAAGAATTGATTCGAATTTCACTACCCCCTATCTATCTCACTGTTCCTAGGTCCACTCCTAGCCGTGGACTCCAGATCCGAATCACTGTCGGATATGTCATAAATTACATTCTCACATATTGCTTTTAACTTAGAAATTTCTTCTTCCTCCTTGGTTGGTTTGTATTCTGGGAATTTTCTTGGAAATTTGGTAATTGTACCATCTTTTGCAGTCACTGTTGTTTTAATCTTTACATCGCACCTGCTCGACTCCCTTAACATACATTTTATGGTCAACCTCTCTTCAACTCTGCATGGGTACATGTCAATCGGTATACGGATCTTGTGGCTACCCCACCTTACCCAAGCCCTTGTTCCTGGTTTATAGTATCCTCTACATCCTTTTGCAATGGCAACCCCTATGTGGAACTTCTTAAGAAGGTGAGGAGGCATAGCTAATTTATCAAGAGATAAGGCACACTAAATCAGATAAAGGCAATCAAAATAGCTAAAAAAAATAACAAAACTAAGATATAAAATCATGTAATAAAGGGGAAAAATGCATACTAGTTATACCACTAAACGCTTAATCCCTAACAAGTTGTAGCGGATGTGGTAAAAAGCAAGTATGAAAAACACCTATTGTTGGGTTTATTCTTCTTCCGGCACCACACACGTTCTTGCAATTCCCGATTGTACAAAAGTACGTTAATAATGCTTGGAGTAATTTCGGGTTGCAAAATCTTATGAAGACTGATGATGGGGTTTTCATGTTTAAATTTGCTTCCAAATAAGGTTTGGAGAAAGTTTTACAAAGGGGTCCATGGATGATTCGAAAATCTCCCATTATTCTTACTAAATGGTCTCCTAATTTGTCGGTGAAGAAGGGTGAGGTTACGTGTGTTCCGGTGTGGGTTAAGTTACATGGTGTGCCGATCCTTGCTTTCTCGGGGGATGGTTTGAGTTTGATCGCTACACAAATTGGTAAACCTTTATTATTGGATGCTTTTAACTTAGTGGGGGTTTTTTTTTTTTTTTCTTTTTATTTGGGTGGGTTAAAAATAAGGGGGGGGAAAAAAATCTTTGGGGTCGAATAAGTTATGCTCGTGCCCTAATCGAAGTAAATTCGAAGTCCAATTTAAAAACCAAAGTGACTATGGCTATTCTGAATGAAAAGGGGGATGGGTATACTAAGGCAGTGATTAGAGTAGAATACGAGTGGAAACCACCTCATTGTGCTGATTGTAAAATTTTTGGGCATGATCTCTTGTATTGTCCTAAACATGTTGCAGTGACTGTTCCTAATGACCCATCTAAGATTGCTACAGAAGCTACAAAGAGTGATGGTTTTACGGAAGTCAAAAGGAAGAATCACAAAGGTAAGAAGGCTGATATGCAGCCTAGATCGAGATAAATTGATGGTATTCGGCTTAATAAACCACAACCCAATTTTCATTGGCAGAAAAAAGGTAATATTAGAAGAGGAGCTTATATGGATCCTACGACTAAAGTGGGTACTAATTCTATGAACATGGTAAAAGGTCCTTCTACTTCAAATTCTTTTGATCCTTTAAATACTATGAACGTAGAAGATGAATGTGGAACATCTAGCTCTAGGGGTAATTTAGAGGAAGAACAAGTGGAGGGGACTAAAGAGTCTCATTTGAATGAGCATGTTGAGTCAGATGAGGAAGTGGATGAATTTATATTTCCTGAAGGGGACAAGTTTGGTAACAAATTTGATATCCGGCTGAAAGGTCGAGTTAGGAAATAAATTTCTTCTTGTTTGTTTTCATAAGTTACGTGATCTTTCTTATGTGGTAGTTTTCTTGGTAGCGCTTTTGATGCGAGATGTTTCTTGATATTGGTTTGTCAATCTTAAGTGTGTTTGCCCATGTAACAGGCTGGGGTGTAGGAATTAACCTACATCTTTTATACTTAAACGGCTTTTTTTGGTGTAATACTATTAACCTTCTAGGTTATAGTCTAGGCTTAACAACCTACTTCTCTATAACCAAAGGCTCTGATATCAATCTGTCACACCCTGCCTAGGCGGAAACATGAGGCGTAACACCATGGATATCATCACAACACAATGGTGTCAACAATAGAGAACTAAATGAAATAGATAAACAAATAAGACACAATGTGTCATGACAATATCTAACACAAAATAAAGGAGTCTTGCATTATGATAGCAAAGTCATACCACAAAGAAACATACTCCAAAAGTCTAAACAATCAAATAAAAACCAAGTATCAAACAATCTAAATGACATAAATAAAATCTCTAAGAGAATAACCCCGCATGCAAGCCTACGGTCTCACTAGCCACTCTTCCTAGCTTCAACATCCTCAAGATGGTTACCTGAAAATGATGCTTAAAATGTCAACACAAAGGTTGTGAGAGTCAAAGGTTTAAGACACGAAAATCTAAGCTTATAAACAATTACTGTGATTAATGAAAACATGGCAGGACAATCACTTCACTATCATATAAGCTAGCATGCAAATGTAACCAAAACGAGCATGGGAACGGAACGTGTCCCTCGATCAAAAAAGTATCAACACTTGGATAGGAACGTTACCCCCGATCCAATATCATAACAAATGGGTAGGAACGTTACCCTTGATCCCAATACACATACGCATTTAGCACGTAACATATAATAGCCAAGTAAAGTCCATATACTTCCAAAAAAACACATAATCACAGTAACTAGAACATTTCAAATCCATTTACGTCATTTCCATCCTAATTAAAAAGCAATGTAAAAAGAGGGACTATGAAACTCCCCTGATGCACAAGCAACTTCCAAACAATATCAACACAAGCTACACAATACAAACACAAACGTATTACACGCGACCAAGCTAAAAGCTCAAGTCCATGTAACACTCATATGATGGTTGTCTAAGGGTTTGATTAACCATTGTTCACCCAACACCATGCCCCACCTTAACCATCTCATTAACACTTTACACTAGCTACTTATAATTAAATCAGAATTGCAGAATTTTAGTGTCTCTTTACGTACTCAAAACCCTTACTTAATGACCTTCATAATTTATACTAAAAATCATCCATGTTCATTTATGAGTATATTAACTACCTTTTGATTCCCAGGTATTACTTACATGTGTAACTAACTCAAATAAAATCAAACTTCAAAACTGTCCTAATTCAAATCTGATTGCACACTAAAATATATCACTCTAACTACCATACTTATACATGCTTTTAGAGGCTAATTTTCACAAGATTATCAATAGACATATGGAATTTAACTACTGTATAAGGGCTACACTTAAATCCACTTTTAAGTTATGGTTTTACCTTCCCAAACATGACCTAAATCTGACCCGTATTTAATGATTTGACAACTTTTAGTGTAACCAACATTTGAATGACTTCCTGACCTTAAAAACCTTCGAGGCCAGATTTTCTGGAAAGTAGACTCTTTTGGCTTATTCATAGACTCAAGAAACATATCAATATTTGTTTTTATCACCAAGATAACAGTCGTTGAACACGACCCAAAATTCTGCTCAACCTTAAATCCAGTTTTAACGCAAATCTAACCAAACCACAAGCATGCATACGCATCTAATTCAATCATAAGCATACTACAATCATAATATATCATAAACATTCTTAATTTAATTAAAACCTAAGAACTATAATAATTAGTGTTACATCATAATAAAATCTAGTTATTAAGAACACACTTACCTTGACTCTTAGCCCCTAAATCACAACTCATGAAATTTCTAGTGATCTTTATGGAATTAAAAACGACTCTTCTAGGGTTTTGGGGAGGTTCGTATGGCTCAACCCAAGGGGAGGAGTAGAGAAATCTTTGACGTTGTTATATATATATATATATATATATATATATATATATACCTTAAAACAAATCCTAATCTAATTAAAATAAAAAACAATTTTTTTTCTTTTTATCTCTAAAACCGGACGCACCCTTATTTTATATATATATATATTTTCCTAATTTATTAATTACCCTATTACTTACATTACCTTAAGTTTTTATAAAATCCTAAGCTAATTTGGGTAAACCTTTTTACACAAACGCCACCTACTAGACTTTCTAAAAATAACTTTTCATTTCACATTTCACTTTCTATTTATGGAAAGTTTACTGCAAACTTCCATATTTTACTCACATGCTTCCTTTCTAATAACTTACACTTCTTATAAACGCTTAACTTTTAAAAACCAAGAATTGACGTAGCAATGCATGCAACATGTCTTTCATTTCCATTATCACCACACGTGAACAAATGGAATACTTAACACCAAACTCATATGCACACAAAATAAGATAATCATTTACCTCTAATATGACATCATGCACATATGTAAACCACTTCAACCTACATAATGAACACATAGCACGCAAGAAACATACAAAATGGACACTTAGCCATTTCTAAAGGTATAAACTAACCTACTCAAATCACGGTTGTCACACTCGTCCAGATAATGTCATATTAATTACTTTGAAGTGGATCTTCAAGGTTAAATTAGACGAACTGGGAGGTGTTTTGTAAAACAAGGCTAGGTTGGTAGCAAGGGTATATCGTCAAGAAGACGGAATCGACTTTGAAGAATCTTTTGCACCAGTTGTACGACTAGAGGCCATCAGAATCTTTATTGCATATGTCGCTTACAAGAACATGATAGTCTATCAAATGGATGTCAAGACTGCGTTCTTAAATGGTATACTACGTGAAGAGGTCTACGTCAGTCAACCAGATGGGTTTGTAGATCAAGATAATCCCAACCATGTGTACTAGCTGAAGAAAACTCTTTACGGGTTAAAACAGGCTCCACGGGCTTGGTATGATTTGCTATCATCGTTTTTACTCTCCTAAAAGTTCTCCAAAGGTACGGTTAATTCCTACATTATTCACTCAAAAAGAAGGCAAAGACATCTTACTGGTACAAATCTATGTAGATGATATAATATTTGCTTCTACTGATCCTACACTTCGTGAAACATTTTCTGAAATAATGTGTTCAAATTTTTAAGATGTCAATGATGGGTAAAATGTCATTCTTTCTTGGACTTCAAATTTCTCAAAGTCCCAGAGGCATCTTTCTTAACCAATCTAAATATGCTCTTGAAATAATTAAAAAGTACGGTATGGAATCTAGTGACTCAGTTGATACTCTAATGGTAGAGAAATCCAAACTGGATGAAGATCCACAAAGGAAAGATGTTGATCCTATACGTTATCATAGAATGATTGGCTCCCTTATATATCTGACATCCAGTAGACCAGACCTTGTATTTGTTGTATGCATGTGCGCCCGGTATTAGGCTAAGCCTACCAAAAAGCACTTACATGCAGTTAAGCGAATCTTTTGATACCTAAGAGGAACCATTAATATGGGTCTGTTGTATTTGAAGGATTCCTGTATTACACTAACAGCTTATGCAGATGCTGATCATGCCAGTTGCCAAGATACCAGAAGAAGTACATCTGGCAGTATGCAGCTCTTGGGTAACAGATTAGTCAGTTGGTCGTCTAAGAAACAGAAGAGCATATCCATATCCAGTATAGAAGCTGAATACATAGCATTATCCGAAAGTTATGCTCAAATTCTTTAGATGAGATCACAACTGACATACTATGGCTTTGGATTCAACAAAATTCCTCTGTACTGCGATAACAAAAGTGATATTGCCTTATGCTGTAACAACGTCCAACATTCAAGATCTAAGCATATCGACGTCTGATATCATTTCATAAAAGAGCAAGTGGAAAATGGTGTGGTTGAGTTCTACTTCTTCAGAACAGAATATCAGTTGGCAGACATTTTTACCAAAGCATTGGGACGAGAAAGACTTGAATTTCGTATCAACAAGCTTGGAATGAAAAGTACGTCTCCTAAAACTCTAAAAAGACTGGCTGAAGAAGGAGAAGAGTAATGGTGGAATCTCATCTTGTATCCTACGTATATACAAAAAATTATAAAAACTCAAAAAGATTTTGTCATTTTATATTTTTTTACAAAAAGAAAATACAAAAATATAAAACCAGAAAATCAAATAGAAAAATATATAATCAGAAAATACCAAAAATATGTTGTTCATGACATGTCTTATGGAATCGATAATATTTACGGCTTTAGAAATGTCATTTACTAATGACACGGAGCTGTAAATAAAGTTCGAGCAGAAGTTCTAAATGTTTTCAAAACATGTCATTGGCTTGCAGTTATTTCAGACTGCAACCCGTTCTTCATCTTAAAGGCAAGTATTTCGCCAAAAAGAAAACTTGACCTCTCAACGGGAATTCATTTTCTCAGGCATGATCTACTTTATGATCATGCAAAGGCTTGTGTATACTTTGCTACACAACCCGAGCTGTCTCACAGAATACGTGTACGTGTCAGTGCATTTATTCTTCAAAAGAAGAGAAATCTTCTTTTATAATTGGTAAAACATTGTCTTAAAATCAGAATAAGTTTTCGACATTACAAAAAGATTTTCAAGAAATTTTGACAACTCGAACAAATACAATAGATCTTCAAATAGAATACGGGTCTTTGTTCAAGGGGGAGAAAGTGTTTTTGAATTTTCTTCAACAATTCATGGAAATTATACGAAAAAAGTTTTAACTTAACGGATAATAATTTAAGGGGGAGCTAATTTATTTTAACTCCAAGGGCTTAAATTATCATAAGTTTATAACTTTAAGGGCCTAAATATAATTTCATGGTTAGTGACTTAGGCTTAAAACTACATACGACCAATATTTCTAACCCCTATAGTTTTAAAAGGCTTAGGATTGTTTGGAAATAATTACGAAGTTTTAGAAGCCTTGAAGTTGAAGATATGTTTCTGATTCAATTAATGTTTCCCCGATCGGTTAATCTCTAAGCTTATTCTCAAAGAAGTAGTAAAATTTGATTAAAGAGGTTCACATAGGTATGATGATTCCTTTAGATAGTCAGTATCATGCAGGAAGAAATGTGTACATCCGAGACTTAGTTGTCTTAGGTGTTATCATTTCGACTATTTAAAAGGTTTAATTGTTTACATCCAGGACTTAGTTGACTTTGGTGTTACAATTTATATCATCACTATCCTAGAGAACGCTTCGAATCTACTCAAGAAAGGATTGCGGGTTCGGGGGGAGCTAAGAAAGCTTCTAAGAGGAGAATGATGAGACTGACCACAGATTGCTGCTTCAGACAGAGTGACAATGTCGATCGCTCTCGGTTTTGTAAGTTTTAGGTCATGTCTCATAAATCATCTTGTATACATGTAGTGCAACTTCATACATATATAGTGTTCAAGTACAATTTTTCAAGAATTTTTTAATAAATTCAAAATCTTTCAAAAATGTGTACTCAACACTGTATCATTCCCTCAAAAATTGATGGGGAGCTAAGGAAATTATTCCAAAGAAATCATGCTATTGACATTTTTCTGCCTAATGTTTTTCAAATCTCAAATAGCCATTTTACTCCATTGATATCAAAAACATCATATGGTATGCTATTTTTAAGGGGGAGAAAATTGGACTAAAATGTAATGTGATCGTCTTTGACTCAAGTGCATAACTCTTTCCTCCTTGTGCAAAACTCTTTCGAATCTCGATGCACATGTGTAGGGGGGGTATTTCTCAAAAAATGAAACTATCAAAGTACCAAACAGTTTGATTTATATCATAAGTACCTTGATGAGTTTTCTAAATGGTTTTAAGGCAACGAGAACAATACCCAAAGACCAACCATGTATTTACTTTTATCGGTGTTATAAGGTGGTTAAGTATAGGTATTCGTTCCCATGATCCAGCCCGAACTAGAGGGATATACCTAGGGACATTCCAATAGTTAGATTAGAAAGTCCTTAGGTATGATTTGATAAAAGGAGTAAAGTGAGAAAAGGGGATAATGCCAACTAAGACAAAGCTAGTACTGGAACAAACCCAACAAGGTGTTAGTTATGGAGTCTGGGTAAGAATTGAAGGGGTTGAAGAATGAAAAAGAAATGTAAGGATAAAGGGTGTAAAGAAAGAAGAAATCCACACACTTAGGCAAAAATCAGATCAATACATATGCTATCAGAAACATTAAGATGTTGTCTGGTATTAAAGATAGACATCATGGACCCAGTGATGCAATGCACAACCCTCCCTAGCCACTCAAGGTCTCTCAAAAGGCTCTTGTTTCATTTCTCATAGAGATAAACGCATTTCGATCGACTTTCTCACTCTGAGTTAGTTGGTATTAAAAAGATGACAGTCTACTCCAGCCTCTAATTACTAAAACAAAAATGCACTATCGAGTCTAGAGCCATAAAGAGATCATCAATAAATCCCATTAGGACACTATCTAAAAATACACTTGTTTTTCATACACCATGAAAACAAGTGAAATATTACGAGTCTTACGCATTATCCTTGTGATCTTGCCAGAACATCAGAGTGATACTAAAAAAACCCCTAGTTTCTCTCTCAATGTGGGCAATTTTAGCCACCCTCTCCCTTCCCTAATTCGATCATAAAAATTACTACCATCCTTTTGAATTAATCTGCTAAAGCCCTAATCTTGTGAGGATTTCACTTTGTGTTGATTCTCCATTATTGAAGTTCTCTACAGATTGTTGTTTTGAGGATCCATAGGATTTTTGTCTTTCTTTTTTAGGGTTTTATGGGCTAATTCTTAAAAGAGTCCAAAACCAAATGTGAAATGCCATTCTCCATCCAATGGACTTTTTGTTCCAAAAATAACCCGTGCAACCAGGGCGACGGTGCAACTTATACATAAATTGACAAGTGTCCCTAAAGGTACAAAAGTATATAGTACATGTGTAAGGTATATGTACCCTTATGTTTGTAAGGAAACTAGTAGTATTAGGGCAACTATGTATTGGGCAACTGGACATTTTTGTCTTTTTAACAAGTTAGTTTATTTGTGATCTATCATGGTTATCCTTGCCTTCTATCGTTGCACTTTTGGTCGACTTCTTATCAGAGACACGCATCCCTTCAGGTACCTTGTTTATAACAACATTCATTAAAGGTGTATTAAGAAATCCATGTAATATATGGGAAACAAGAAGATCAAACTCGTGTCCTAGTTAACAAAGGTAGTGTAGAACAGTTGGTTCCCAAAGTATGTACAACTTATGACCCACGACACATATATACTAAGTGATTAATGTTTCATCACATTCACCGATTCATCAAAAAAAATTATAATAAATCTATCACTCCACACATTTGTCATATATGATTGTTTTCCTACTGAACCTTGCACCCTTTTTTTATTCCTCAGTTTCTTATAAAACTAAACAGCCTCATCCACCCATTACAACAAACAACCACAACAACAACAACAAATCTTCATATCAAGACCCAATTGTTATTTCTCAATTTTGAGCATATCTCGAATTGGTTTTTTTTATTTTGTGGTATTTCTTTGATACCACAGTTCTTGTGACGTAGGGCATAGATGTTTTGTTTTGGCTTTGTGGAAGGTTTTGTTGTTGTTACCGGCTGAAGGTTATAATTGTGTGGTGTGCTTTGTTTATGTTGCCAACGCTATTCAAGCTTCCAGCAGTTGTTGTTGTTACCGAATCTTGAGGACATAATGAAGGTGTTTTGGTTTGGATGGCATCTGGGTTTTGGTAGAGTAAAGATGATGCTGGAATGCATTCTAGAAATATGTTTCTTTTAGTGGTTTGAAATGAAAAATTAATCAAATTGTTCAATTGTTAAAACAAAAGCTTAGTCTGTAATTGCTTCTAAAATTTGTGTGTCAAACATTTCTGAAAACCAGAACTCAAACAGGAGAAGAAATCATTAATGGGGTAAAATTACTAAAAAACCAGTTGCCCAAAGTACAGTTGTCCCAAAATATAAAAGTTTCCCTATACAAAACATGTATAAATACCTTACACATACCTTACACATCTCTTACACACCTGGACACATGTTAATTTCTTATAAAGTTGCTTAGTTGCGAAGTTGCGCTAGGTTAGTTTGAGAAAAGAACATTGAAAAGGTGAAAGAGGCATTTTCAATATGGTTTTATTTGCTGAAATTGTTTTCGATAATCCTTCTTTAAATCCTTATTGTGATCATTCTACACCTTATAATAATTGTATTAATACCTTAAATCAGTTTTGAATTACTGTTTTTAATCGATTCTTATTTGGTTGCTGTTTAATCGCAATCTAAGGTTAGTTAGGGTTTCGAAGTCCACTACTGTTAGGGTTTCGTTTATTGCCATTTATTTGGTGTCGGTTGGGGATCTGTGCTCATTATATATACTTTATTACTCATTGGATGCATTAATGGAGGCTGATTAGGGTTTTTATGTCGTTTTGGTAGAAACCCTAATTTTAGGGTTTTGTTTCTTTCTTTCCTGATCGTTGCTGTTCTTTTCGCTGTTGATAATTGTTTGTGTTTGGTGTGTGGGTTTGAGAGATGGAGAACTTGAGTACTGGTGCTAATTCACTCCGTAGCTGTCTTAAAGCTACTAAGATCTATAATATTGATGAGAAGATACTTGGGAAAGATGGGAAACCTATGCAGGCTTATCGGCAAGTTAAGTTTGGTGTAGAGGCCTCATCATGTGTTGAATCTGTTAATACATCGCAGAAGAGTGTGGAGGACAATACCCAACCTGCTAAAGGGTGGGAGGACGAAGAGATTCATGCTATGAAAAATGGTGAGGGTTCTCAAAAACCTTCATTCACATCTGTGGTTAATGGGACTAATGAAATACGCTCTAATCCTAAAGTGAACTTTAAGGCGATGGTGAACTATGAAAAGGTCGACAACTCTAATTTTGTGCTACCCATTGCTGAGGTTCATGCTGTGAAACACAAGTTTGACAATTCACTTGTTGGTTTTTTCGTTGGTAAAAAAGTGGCATTCCCACTAGTTAAGAACTATGTTACAAACACGTGGACTAAATTTGGCTTTGAGAAGGTTATGAGTGATGATTATGGGGTGTTTTACTTCAAGTTTGCATCGCTAAAGGGCTTGGAACAGGTCCTTGAATTGGGCCCTTGGATGATAAAGAATGTTCCCTTAATTTTGACAAAATGGTCTCCCAATATGTCGTTAGATAAAGATAGAGTCACCAAGGTTCCTGTTTGGGTCAAATTCCACAAAGTTCCTGCTGTGGCTTACTCGGAAGTTGGTTTGAGTCTTTTAGGGACTCAAGTGGGGAATCCCATAATGTTAGACGCTTTTACTAGTGCTATGTGCGTGGAAGCATAGGGACGCATAGGATTTGCTAGGGCTCTTATTAAAGTTAGTGCTGACAAAGAGCTCAAACAAGAGGTTATAATGGCCATTCCAAATGTTGAGGATGAGGGACTAACACATACATTGGAGAAAATTCGAGTCGAATATGAATGGAAGCCTCCAACTTGCATAGACTGACATGTGTTTGGTCATTCGACTGAACAATGCCCTAAACGTGCACCTGAGAAAGTTACCCCTGCTGTTGAAGTGCAAGATGATGGTTTTACTATGGTGACTAAGAAGAAAACAAAAGGGAAGAATAATAGGAACAATCAGAAAGGTACTTTCACGGGGCTAAAGGTGAATCCACCAAAGAAAACCTGTTAAGAAGACGCAACCAGGAAGCGATATGTCTAATAAGAGGAGTTCCAATGGTGAGAGCAGCAATGGAGTTAAGTTAAAGAATCTTTTTGAGAAGCTTGACAAAATTACAACCATTGTGGATTCTAGTGGGGTGAAAGACGATACTATTGGCGAACCTAATACTCAATAAAGTAAACATGATGATGATTCAGACAATGAGGTCGAAGAGGTTTAGGTTGAAGACAATCCGTACAAGTCTAAACTTAAGGAGGCAAACACTTCCTATGATGATGTTTCTAATGTTTAGTGTGGCTGCTTGGAATGTTCGGGGTTTGAACCACGCCCCTAAGCAATCTGAGGTTCGCCAAATTGTTAATGAGAACCAACTTAGTGTATGTGCAATTTTGGAATCCCATGTTGATCTCTCATCTCTATCTAAGGTTTGCTCTAAAGTATTCTGGTGTTGGGATTGGATGTCGAATGGTGGGTTACTGGGTTATGCTCACGTGGTTGCCGAATTATTGTGGGATGGAATGTGGACATTGTTCATGTCATGGTCGTTGCTCAATCTACTCAGGCCCTTCATGTCAAAATTGTGCACAAGGCATCCAATAAAACCATTTTCTGCTCATTTATATATGCAGGTAACAAGCAAGCTAAAAGGAGAGTGCTATGGCAGGATTTGGGAATCCATAAACATGTTGTTCGTGGGTTTCCTTAGATCTTAATGGGTGACTTTAATGTTGCCCTAAATATGGAGGATACATACTCGGGTTCATCATCTATGAATTCTGCAATGTGTGAATTCAAGGATTGCGTTTCTGAAATTGAGGTTATGGATATCACTAGTTCGGGAATACATTACACATGGACTCAAAAACCTAAGGGTGGGGGTGGTGTCCTTAGGAAACTGGATCGTATTATGTCTAATGAGGATTTTATTGATACTTTTCCTAGAGCTTATGGTTTGTTTCAGCCGTATAGAATCTCGGATCACTCGCTGGTTGTTTTGAAGATACCTACCCTAACTGCGTCCAAACCTAAACCTTTCAAAATTTACAATTTCCTTGCTTCTAAAAGCAACTTTTTGAAGCTGGTTGATAGCAATTGTACAAGGCATGTGGATGGGCACAACATGTTTAAAGTTGTGACAACTGAAATTGTTGAAAAAACCTATGCGTAAGCTTTTACATGACTAAGGTAATTTACATGAGAGGGTAGAGAAGCTGCGCATGGAACTTGATACTGCTCAAAAGGCCTTGGATTTTAATCCTGCTCATCCGGTTCTTAGGGAAGAGGAAGGTGCATATGTTCAAGCTTTTAATGTGGCTAAACTCGATGAGGAAAGGTTCCTAAAACAAAAGGCCAAGGGAGAGTGGCTTGATGTAGGTGATTCTAACTCGGCCTATTTTCACAAATCTATTAAATGTAGGAACCAACGAAGCAGGATTGAGCTTATCTTGAACTCGGACAATGTTGAGATATCGGGTAACCTGGTGCCAGATATTTTTGTGTCCCATTATGAGCAATTCTTGGGTACCTCCATGGATTAAAATACTTTGAATGTAGAGGGTCTTTTTTCCAAGACTGCTCTTATGGATATAGCTTCTAATATGGTTCGGCCTGTTACGAATGAAGAGATAAAAGCGGCTATGTTTGATATTGGTGATGAGAAAGCTTCGGGGCCGGACGGGTATACTTCTGTTTTCTTTAAGAAAGGATGGAGTATCATAGGTCCCGATATTTGTAACGTGGTTCATGACTTCTTTTCCAATGGGCAGATTCTTAAGGAGATTAATCACACATTCTTAGAGCTTATTCCCAAAGTTGCTACCCCTCTTAAAGTGAATGATTATCGTCCTATCTCGTGTTGCAATGTTATCTACAAGTGCATTAGTAAAATTCTTACTAAGCGTGTCATTGAAGGGATTAAAGAAGTGGTTAGTGATAACCAATCTGCTTTTATCCCGGGCAGGCGCATATCAGATAATATTCTTATTACTCAAGAACTCATGCATAGCTATCACAAGAAGAAAGGTCCCCCACGTTGTGCTTTTAAAATTGATATTCAAAAAGCTTATGATACGGTGGATTAGCGGTTTTTGGAGCATTCTGATTCGATTTGGGTTTCATAATACTATGGTAAGGTGGATCATGGCTTGTGTCTCTTCTACATCCTTCTCTCTTAGTATTAATGGAAATATTCATGGCTATTTTAAAGGGAAGATGGGGTTAAGGCAGGGTGACCCTCTTTCCCCTTATTTGTTCACGTTGGTGATGGAGATTCTTACACTTATTCTTAAAAGAAAGGTTCGTCTTTCAGATTCTTTCAGATTTCATCGTCATTGTGAAGAGATCCAGCTTATCAATGTGTGTTTTGCGGATGACCTCTTCATTTTTGCTCGTGGAGATGTTGAATCGGCTAGGGTTATAATGGAATCTCTTAAAGAATTTAAGTTAACATCGGGGCTGGTTCCTAGTTTACCAAAAAGCACGACATACTTTTGCAATGTCGTTACTCATATTAAGAATGCCATTCTTAATATTATGCCTTTTGTTGAAGGTGAGCTTTCGGTAAAGTATCTAGGGGTTCCTCTCATTTCGTCACGGCTTTTGATTAGAGATTGCAAGGTTCCTATGGAAAAAGCGAAGAATAGAATAGGCGACTGGAAGAATAAATCTCTCTCATTCGCTGGTCGTTTACAATTATGTAAGTCGGTTGTTTCATCTATGCATGTTTATTGGGCTTCGGTTCTTATTATTCCTCAAGGTATCATTGATGACATACACCAGCTTATTCGTGATTTTTATGGTGCAATAGGGAGTCTGTTCATGGGAAAGCCAAGGTTTCATGGGACGAGATTTGTCTTCTTAGGAAGGAAGGGGGTCTTGGATTACGTCACATTGACATCTTTAATTATGCGCTAATGACTACTCACATTTTGAACATAGTATCGTCTAAAGAGTCTTTATGGGTTTGTTGGATACACACTTACAAGCTTAGAGGTCGATCTTTTTGGGACGTTCCCGTGAAGAGTGATATGAGTTGGGGTTGGCGTAAACTACTCAAACTAAGGGAGATTGTCAAATCGTTCTTTTGGTTGAAATTAGGAAACGGTTTATCCACTTCACTTTGGTATGATCGCTGGTCTTCTCTGATAGATCTATCCACAATATTCGTGTTCACTCGCAAGTGACTAATGGTTCATGATTAAGAAATATTAGCAGTAAAGGTGACTTAGGCAATAATAAACCAGGATAACATATAGTTGGAAAAACACTTACATTCATGGTTTAAGCATGTATCCCCCTCGCGGGTTTATAAAGTATTCATAAGATTTAAAATGCGAGGCTATAAACTCACATTAACAGGGAAAATCTGATTGATGGCAAAAGTATATCAAGTGAAAGTAACGGCCTCGTCACGCAACCTGGGGTAATATGTCAAGTTTTAGTGTGATGGTTTATGTTTTAAAACTTCATAAAGTTTAACGTATTACTTTATTAATTTATGGAAATATTGTGTCACTGTTCGGGCTATCATAATCCAAAGGCCATGTAGTATCGTTTGAGAAGTCAGGACACTTTAAATCGTAAACCCAGCAAACTCGTCAAAATAAATACCCAAATGGAACCCCTCACATGAAATTCCCTAGTAACGTGATATGATAAGATTTTTAAGTTTCTTCAAAAGCTAGTCGATGATAAGTTACGTTAAATATATAACGTAATTGTTTTATAATGCGTCGATCGTTGATTAATAGCGATAAATGTATCGGGTTTTAATAAAATCGAGTCTTATAATATTAATATATATTTTTATAATTTATATAAAAATATTATATTTTATATTTTTAAGAATACAAAAATGGCAATATATATACACTTGGTTTATAAACTTTTACAAGTTTAGTCCTTTTATATAGAAGGCCAACATAATAATGTTTAACCCTTTGTTGCTCTCCTTTGTAATAACTAAGCTGGATCACACGCACATTTATTTATTGAGTTGATGCATTTGTTTGTTTTTTGTTTACATAGCAACAGGTTGTGGAGTTATGTTTATGTCTAGCTGATTATGTGACCTGGGCCACGTCATGCCATGATTTATTCTCAATTATTGCAGCCTCATGGGTAATAATGAGGCACGGTAGGTGCACTTTTGTAAGATCGTCGTGTGGCTGATTCAGCATTTACTTTAATGGTTGAGCGTAATATTAGAAAATTTAAAAATGTTAGAATGCATCCCAACGAGATTCGAGACGTCATTATGGTGACTGTTGACTTAAACTTCTCTTTTCGTTTTAGAATATAGATATTCGATTAGATTTGCTATGCCGGTAGAAGATTAGATAGACAGAAAGGATGCTGAGAATTATCATAATTATGGTTATCCTTCAATACCTATTGGTTAATCGCTGTTTTAGAGCATGGAATAGCCGCGTTTCTTGGAAGTTTTAGAGGATATCCAATAGTTTAGGCCTTTACTATTTGTACACATATAGTTAGGCTTATTGTTTGTGGCATGTTACTAATTAGAGAAGTTCAAGCAAGGCTTGAGGTTAATGTGGTACTTTAGCCACATTCCATTATACTTAAACTTTCCTTTGTGATTAATACAATTTACCGAGGTAACCCTTTACCCAAAAAAAACATCAGAGTGATACTTCACAGTATTACCTAGTGACCAATGGAAATCTACTAGTGCCAACATCAAACAAGCATTGCGGCAGGTGACTTGTGAGATCCTACATGGATCAAACTAGAGATACTGGATATCGATTCGGTCGAGCTTATGAATTGACGGTTAATAGATTTTCGAATTAGCAAAAACTTCGATGTTGTCACAAAAACACTGTATTATTGAACATCGACTGATTTCACAATCGATTTTATTAGAATCTCATACAGATTTTTTTGTTTTAGTGGCATCTCATGTCTGTAAATGGGCAGCCTCAAGGGTATCTAGCATGGGAAGGCTTGAACACGACTTGAGACTCCAATCTGTGAGATAGTAACTCAACATATTCACTCTCTACCGAGTTGTCTGATTTGTGACGCTCAGGTAACGAGAACGGCTAGTGCCAACTGTGAAAACCTAATCAAGGAGAAGAGATTCTTTTGAATTCTACTGATCACAAGCCAATATTTATACTGATTAATCAAGGAAATATGGTCATTGCAACATATTCGTCGAAGTGACAAGGAATTTTGTCCCATATTTGTTGTTATCATAACTAATTGCTGGTTTCCTGATGGTAGCTCAGTTCTTTAGTCCTAACGAGGTCGATTTTAATAGCCACATATTCTCGATCAACAAATATAAAGACATTATGAAAGCTCAAGTACATGTTTCAAAAGTCTTCTGCTACTCTGATACTCAAATATCTTCTTTGAAGTGTTATAGTATTCAAGATGAAGCATTCCAAGGGATATTGTTTGATAGCTTATAAGACAGAGAAAAGTATGAGCATGTTGGTCCAAAAGTCACAAGATCACAAGAAGGTAAAGGATCACAAGATGATGAAGAGATTACGTTTGACTGATGATCTCAAGAAGTTCAAGATCACAAGTTTATAAAGCATGAAGGAACAACTTCCAAGATTACTACATCAAATCACAAGATAAAGGACAAAGAATCAAGACTATGAGCAAGACTGAAGACATTCATAGAATGCTAAGCTTAAATTTATTGTAAATTGGAGTGACCTCCCTTAGGTAGAGATTATTATAAATCCAAAAAAGGATCGGTCACTCCACGTATTTACTTAATTTGCTCGTAGACTTAAGGTGAATTAAGAAGTAATCTAACTGGGCCAAAGTATAGAAAGCCCATGGCAAGCCTATGGAAAGCCTGGTTTATCCTTAGAATAAAATCCCTCTCCACACATGGAAAGCCTGATTATGAGTGTGTTCTCCCTTCCACTTTCTCTCTCTAACCATATTTCTTTCCCTTTCTAGAAATACAAGTATTGATGTGTGTTTCAAAATAAACTAGGAACCTACATTGATAACCACTTCTATTAACTTTAATTACATTACAAATACAAAAGATAAAGTTAATATAAAAGATTATAACATTTACTGTCTTAGCTGCTCAATGGTCCTCATCTTCATGCTGAGTTCTGTAAACCGCATTCGACACAAAAAGACCATTCTTCATGCTGAACTGATGACGTGTGTTTACTTTATGACTGAAGTGGTCTTTGAAGTTCAGCTCTTTTCATTTTCTTGTTTGCTAAATCATTTAGCTCATCTAGAGGGTCTTGTTCTTTAAGGTGTCTATTGAAGTCAATTCTTAGTTCTTTTTCAGTTTGATTTAGGTAGGCCATTCTTGTCTTTATCAGCCCATAGATGGTCTATCATAATTTTCTTTGTGAGAACATCATAGTTTGTGATCTTAGAGCTTTTCCTTGTTTTCAGCATTTTGTCATAGTATTTATCATACAACAACTTCTTGTTGTAGTACTGTGTCACTACATCAGTGCCCATAAGATTAACCAGTTCGTTCTTTACCTTTTCTACTTCTTGTTTGGCCACTCAGCTTTGAGAGATTCTTCAATCCTCTTTTGTTCTTCAATTTTCTCAGTAGTAAGGTGAATTTATTCACCACATTCAGTGACAAAACTAAGCGTATTCAACTTTTTTGGCTTAGAGGTTTCAACCATAGAATCAACTGGATTGGCATGATCATCTATAGAATCACTTTCAGTCTCTTCTTCTTTGGCATCCTTAGAAGACATAACTTCTTTGCCTTTGTCTTTCTTGATAAGCTCCCCCTCAGTTTGAGGAGTGCTCTTTGGGGGATTTGGAAAGAGAGGATATTGAAATGATGAAGTATTTGGTGGAGTTGTGGTTGTTAGTTGTTGTTTTAGGTTTGCTTTATCAGCATCTTTTGTGTTCTTCTCCCCCTCAATAGGGGAAGTACCAGCTTGGCCTACCGAAGGAACACTTTTGTCTGTAGTCTTTGGAGATGCATTTTCCATAATGGTGGCAAACCTGTTCAAGGTATCAGTGACCTTGTTCAATAGACTTGGAAGTAGATCCAAAGTCTTGAGCTTTTCTTGAATTGAAGAGACTTGGCGTGGTTTTTAGACAAAGATCTTACTAAAAGTTTATTGAAGAGATCTTTAGTTCAAGCAACCTTAGGAGGTAAGACTGGAGACAGTGGAAGTGAATGTCTTAAGTTTGTTTGGGATGTCTTTCAAGTCCTCAGGTAGCTCCATTTCCATTTCTTAAACATGATTCTTTAGCTTTTTAACTTCTCTAGATAATTCAATGATCTTTAAGGGGAGTTCTTTCAGTTCAGGTGGTATGGAGCTGTCAAAGACATGTGAGGCTAAGAGTTTGGATAGTTCAGATTTCAAAGAAGTTACCAAAAGCTTAGTAAGCTGGTTGACATTAGGATACATGTGTTGAGCTTTAAGGAAGGCGACTTCAGCTTTAGCCTTTTCTTTTTGTTGCTTCAGCTTGATATTATGAGACTGAAGCAAGAGAACCTTCCTTTAATACTGGGTTGAGCTGATTTAGGAGATGGAGGATGTGAACTGTAAGTGTGCTCCATGTTACATCATGGAGAGGTCTATAAATGTATGCCTTCGTCTCTTTTTCGCTTCTTCCTCTTCCTCTCATTTATACCACAATGACACGTTCCTCATCTTCGTGGAAGATCCAGCTGACTCTATCACGCATAAATCTTTGATATCTCACATAAAGTTTAATAGATCGTCAACTTTATTGTCTTTGCAATTTCACTTAGATCTTGATTCCTCATTAGAACCTGAGTTAGTATGGAAAGTTTTTACAAACCCATCTCCAGCATATTTGTTTTTCATCTTAACAAGAACTCACACTAGGTTAGAGACTCCCCCGGCAAATATAATTGATCATTCGTGCACAGTTTTAGGTTCCTTCATCTATACCTTGTTGTTGAGGTATATAATCATGAGGAGCAGATATTCTAGGATCAGCTTCAGCTATGGAATCTGCTAAAGCATCACATCCTGATGCAGACTCAGGATGAAAAATGCAAGAAGCTTAATAACATGTTCACTATGAATAAATGCCTACATAACTACTATTGTGTACTTAAAGGGTCGGCTCCTTCTTCACTGGTGACCCCTAAAGATGGTGGGCCACCAGCTGCTTGTTGTTCCTCTTTATGCATTTTATCAACCACTGGTGTGGAAGCTAAAGGTTGGCTGGGGTTGCTGTCCAATGCCAAACTGGACTTATTTTCTTGATCTGATTGGCCAGTTTTGGATTTGGATGCCTTAGATTATTTTAGGCACTACAGATGTGATGTTCTGAAGATTTGTTATTCTTCTGAGTCCACTTTAGCTCTAGATTTTTTTTGCTTGGGAAACCTCTATCTCAGTTTTGTGAGGAGGTTTTATTGGGAGCTTAGAATGCCCAGGAACTTTTGCATTGCAGATGGCCAGCATGTGATCAGTAATTTGTGAGAAGGTTTTGGGAGCTTTGAATGCCCCAGGCAGTTTTGCATTGCAGACTTGAGTAGGGTTTAAAGTGAGCTTAACATTTTTATATTCATGCATCATGTATTCAAACAGAAAGGATATAAACCTAGGATAAGGAACAACCTTTTCCCTAGTTTTCTTATTCAGCTTGTGGATTATATCCTCCCATATCAACCTAGCAAAATCTACTTCCACCCTATTGGCCAGACAATAAAGGATGATGGCATCCTTGTTGGATATGTGATCATGCCCACCTATTTTCCCTCCTAAATACCGGATGATTTGAGCCATCAATAACCTCCACCTAGGAGGAAGAAAACTTTTTTTAAGAGTTCCTTTTGCCCTAATTTCTCTACTATATCCAATTGTTGCAAACCATGGTCTTAATACTACTAAGGAAGGTGGAGTGACATACTTACTTGAGTGAGGTAAGTAATGTGCCCTAAGAGCATTCCTAAAGGTAGCGATACCTATCTCTCCTCTTATTCCCCCTGTAGGAGTGGATACCCATATCTTAGAATCTTCTAAGGTTTTTGCAGTATACTAAAATTCAGAAAGGTATTCTTTGTATTGGTTTGGGGCTTTAGTAAATGCTTCCCTAAGAAAACATTTGGAGATGAATTTAGAGATGACCTAAAAGTATTTAGATTTTGGGTGTGATGGGTACAGTAAGGCAACCTTATTGTTGCTGGTGAAGGTTATTTCATCAAAAGTGAACTTAACCTGATCTGCAGGTAGAAAAGGATTTGGACTATTTGGTCTATCCTAGGTGTCAGGTTCTTCTTTTGGAGTTATTTTAAGTGATGTGGGGATTTTAGTCAGGTTGGATGATTCTGTCATTTTGGTTATTTAGGGTTTTGAAGGTTTGATTTGGTTTAGGAGGTTTGTGTATGTGTTTTAATGAGTTTGTGAGAAGTGAGTTGTGGATTGGTTGGATGGGATTATATGATTGACGAAGTTACAAATTTTTTTAAGAATTTGCAACTGTCATTTGGAAGTTCTGAATTTATAGGGAATGTTTAGGGTTTGTTTTCAACACGTGTTCTAAACTTTGTATTTAATGAAAGTCAGCACAACATGCTTCTGACACCTAGAACAGTGAACAGCCATCTATTCAACTGTAAAAGTTGGTGAGAGAAAGATGGTGAGGTCATTCTAACGTTTGGATATCCCTTTTTAATATATTAAAATAAACAACTTCTTAGGAAAGAAATTATTTAGATAAAATAATATTAATTTAGAAAATCACTTTTGCTTTTTTAAAACTGACCTTGTGATTGATGTTTAAAGAACTGAACTAGGTTCAGGTTTGGTGTTATGTTATGGTGAATTAATTATTGTAATCTTCATCAACACCAGTGCTCCAGCGAAGGCGACAAAATCACAAATGCTCATGCAAATCCATGAACGAGACATATATGATTGCTCAGTTACTTTACTTGAGAGAGCTGAAGAATTAGATCAAAATTATTTTTATAAACTGAACTGAAGAAAGTAAATCAGTTTTGTCCAGTTCTTGATGTGACCAATACCAGTGCTCTAGCGAAGGCGACAAAATCACACATGCTCATGCAAATCCATGAATGAGAGATATGTGATTGCTCAGTTACTTCACATAAGCAAGCTAAAGGTTATATGCAAAAATTGAACTGACATTTTAACATGTGAAAGTTTGTTTAGTTTTGGATCTTTTAGTTTTCTTCAGTCAGTATTAAAGGTTCAGGTTTTGAATCAATATTTAGCATACCTAGTTCAATAATTAATCTTTTGAAAGTTGGTTCATCCAGAGGCTTGGTAAAGATATCAGCAAGTTGATATTGAGTGGGAATGAAATGTAATTCAATGTCCTCTTTGAGAATATGATCTTTGATAAAATGATATCTGATATCAACATGCTTTGTTCTTGAGTGCAGAACTAGATTGTTTGAGATTGTAATAGCACTTGGTTATCACAAAATATGGGTACCTTTTCATATATGATGTCATAGTTAGTGAGTTGACTCTTCATCCATAGTATGTTGACACAACATCCAACAATAGCTACATATTCAGCTTCAGTTAAGGACATACAACATATTGCTGCTTTTTAGCACTCCAGCATACAAGTTTGCCTCCTAGCAACTGACAAGCACCTGAAGTGCTTTTCCTGTCCATGTTGCATCCAGGATAGTCAGAGTCTGAGCATCCTTTAGGTCAAAACCTAAACATTTTGAATACGAAAGACCAAGACTGGTAGTACCTTTTAGGTACTTGAAAATTCTTTTAACAATAATAAGGTAGGATTCCTTAGGATTTGCTTGATTTCTTGCACAAAGACAAGTTGAGAATTAAATGTCAGGTTTGTTTGAAGTTAGGTACATTAGTGATCCAATCATACCTTTATATTGAGTCTTATTTACAGCTTTTCCATTGAGATCAGGTGCTAAGTTGTTAAGGGGTAACAATGAAGTTTTCACTGATGAACCATTTATGTCATACTTCTTTACCAGATACTTGACATATTTTCTTGGTTGATTAAAATGCCTCTTTCAGATTATTTAATCTGAAATCCAAGGAAATAGGTGAGGACACCCATCATGCTCATTCTATATCTTTGAGTCGTCAGTTTAGCAAATTGTTTGCACAATTTAGTGCTGGTAGACCCAAAGATGGTGTCATCAACATAGATTTGACCAAAATCACATCAGTTTGGGTTTTGTAAACAAACAGAGTGTTATTTATCTTTCCTCTTACAAACTTGTGTTCAGTGAGAAAGGTTGAGAGAGTTTTATACCATGCTCCCGGAGCTTGTTTAAGTCCATAAAGGGCTTTGTCCAATTTGCAAACATGGTTGGGAAACTCACTGCTCTCAAAACCTAGAGGTTGTTTGACATAAACTTCTTCTTTTAGTTTACCATTGAGGAATGCACTTTTGACATCCATTTGATAAACTATGAAAGTTCATGTAAGTGGCCAAGGTAAGAAAGATCCTGATTTCTTCAAGTCTTGCAACAGGAGCAAAGGTTTCATCATTGTCTATTCCTTCTTGTTGATTATAGCCTTGAGCTACAAGTCTTTCCTTGTTTTTGATGACAATTCCAATTTTATCTCTTTTGTTCCTACATACCCATTTTGAGCCAATGATGGTTTTACCATAAGGTGCAGGAACTAATGTCCAGACTTTATTTTTAGTAAATTGATTTAGTTCATCTTGCATGGCATCAACCCATCTAGGATGCTTTAGTGCTTCAAAGACCTTTTTAGGTTCTTCTTTAGAAAGAAAATCTATAAAGAGATATTCATGAGCTGAAGCAGCACTAAGTTTAGCCATGGCTCGAGTAAGCATTCCAGCTCCTGGATCACCTATTGTCACACCCCGCCAAGGCGGAAACATGAGGCGTAACTTCATGGATATCATCACAACACAATGGTGTCAACAATAGAGAATCACTACATGCATAACTAAATATAAAAGACACGATGCGTCATGACAATACCGAAACAAAGGAATCTGCAATTAATGAAAAACGGGTCCCTATCTACATCAGACTTAACATGACTCTACAAACCTAAGAAAATCAAACTGACATTCAAGAAAGATCACAATAATAAAGTACAAATGAAAAACATGCGATAGACTCCATATGCAATCCTAAGGTCTCTCTAGCCACTTTTAGCTTCAAAACCCTCATCATGCTCACCTGAAAATGATGCTTAAAATGTCAATACAACGGTTGGTGAGAGTCATAGGTTTTCGACACACAATTCAAGCTTTAAATAAATTACTATGATTATAAAAAAACAGAACATGGCAGGACAGTTAAGCTAACTATTATACATGCTAACATGTAATCGACCAAAACAACCAAATTTAGGACGGAACGTGTCCTACAATCCAAGTCACAAAGCCTCACAGTCATGGGTAGAATCATCACCCAAAATCATCATCACAAAGCCATGGATAGAATCATCACTCGAAGCCAACAATCTCAAAGTCGTGGGTAGAATCATCACCCGAAATCAAAGTCCATAACATTGGGTAGGAACGTTACCCCCGATCCAAAGCCATAACATTGGGTAGGAACGTTACCCACGATCTAAAGCCATAACATTTAGCACATAACATATAATAGCTTAATAAAATTCTTAATAGTGTCATTTTCACCCACATTAATCACATCAAATTAAAACTTTCAACATATTTTGCAATCATTTCCATCCAGGAAAACATAAGTTTAAATCAGACTATGAAAACTCACCTGATGCTCAGCTACTTGACAGAATCTTGCACACAATCTAAACACAACAAAACACAAATTACACTCGGTTAGGCTAATGCACAAGCCAATGTAACAATCATTGATGGACTTCTTAAACCTATGAACTAAGTTTATAATCCTTTAACTATACATCTTCTAAATCAATTTAATACCCTATATAACCTTAACCATTAAATACTCCCAACTTTTCAGTTTCTGGCAAAAATTTATAGTCACTTCATGACCACAAATAAAATACTAAAACACCTAATTGATGGTTCTCCTTACATCTCATAGCTCCCCAATGAGTTGTGAGCTACTGTGATTTTTTAGAAAAAATAATACTAAGTGGAACTATTTTATAAAAATTCATCATTACAAAGTACTCATATTCGGATCTGAACGCACACTAAAAAGTTTGACGTCCTTAAAAATACTTAGAAATTGTTTTATCACTAACCCTTCGAACAGGAGTTAATAGACACTTAAAATATGACCCATGATTTTTGCCTAACTCCAATTTGAAATTTCAGTAGGGGTTTTACTCCCAGAAATCAGACCCAAATCTGACCCAAATTTACTGTTTTGATAACTTTTCTTACGAAAATTATTTGACTAACTTTCCGACCTCAAAACCTTTCAGGGCCGGACTTTTTGGAAACTAGACTCTCTGAACTTATCAATAGACATAATATTCATAAATAAAAACATTACCATCATTGGGATATCCATCGAACAACATTAACTAAAATTCTGCTCAAACCTAATTCCTATTTTAACGCGATCCAACCTTAACCGATTACATCAACATGATTCTAACTAAACCCTAAACTCTTCTAATTAAGTTTAACATCATTAATTTATAGATTTTATGAAACCCTAATTTATCTATCACTTTATTGTTACATGAATTAAAAAGAAAATTAAAACAATTAGAGTTTATGAACATACCTAAAACTTTCGATTAGTTAACACAATTCACCACTTGGATCTTGAATAAAAAAAACTTTTTTTTTATTTTGCTTTTTTTGATCGGCTAAGAAACAAAGAGAGGGGAAAATGGAGCTTTGGTTTATATAAGAAAACCCTACAATTCTAATCCTTATCACAAACAAATTTGTATTTTATCCAAACTTTTTTTTTCTTTTTCCTTTTTCCACCGATCGGCCAAACACCCCTTTTATTTATTTTTATTTTTATTTTTATTATTATTATTTACACAAAACCCCTTAATTTTTAATATTTTTATAAAAACCTTTACTTATTTTAGAAAACCTTTTAAATTAAAACTAAATTAAATAACTATAAATTAAATTCATTTCTAAACATATTTATTTATTTATTTCTAACTTATTACTACTAAAATCCATCTAACTAAAATTACTAATCTCACGAATTCCTATTATTTGAATACGTAAATACATAATACGTACACATAAATACATATACACATACAATTATACCATCATTTTCATTGTCACGAAATGTGAACAAAATGAAAAGTGCCCATAACCACCATAAACTCAATCACAATGAGACGATCACGCTCTTTGGATTGGTAGCCAAACTTACATAAGATCACATAACCACATAATTATTATAGCACATAATGAAGCTCAAGTCAATAGTAACGGTTGACTAACCTGCTCAAGGCACAGTTGTCACAGAATCCCCTTCTTAGGGAAATCTCGTCCCGAGATTTAACTACTAGATTCATCAGCATTAGCAGCAAACAGTTAGGGATACCTAGCTTTCTTATGGTCCTCGCGCTCCCATGTAAACTCAAGACCGCGCTTTGAACTCCAGCGCACTTTAACAATCAGAATCCTACTACGTTTTAAAGTCTTAACCTCACGATCCATAATCTCTACGGGTTCCTCGACAAAATGAAGAGTTTTGTCGATCCTGGTCTCGTCCAACGGCACATGCAAATTAGCATCCGCCAAACACTTTTTCAAATTTGACACATGGAAAGTGTCGTGTACCTCACTCAATTCCCTAGGCAATCTTAGCCTATAAGCCACAAGGCCATTCCTTTCAAGGATTTAAAATGGTCCTACATACCTTGGTGTCAACTTACCTTTCTTTCCAAAATGCATCACGCCTTTCCAAGGCGACACTTTCAGTAACACTTTATCTCTAACCTCAAATTCTAGGGGCTTGCGCCTATTGTCAGCATAGCTCTTTTGATGATCTCTCGCCGCTTTGAGCTTCTCCTTGATCAAAACTACCTTGTCGGTTGTCTCTTGTACCAACTCAGGCCCAATCAAACTACTTTCCCCAATCTCAGCCCACAGAACGGGCGGCCTATATTTTCTTCCATACAATGCTTCAAACGAAGCACACCAAATGCTCGAATGATAACTATTATTGTAAGAAAAATCTACTAACGGTAGGTGAACATCCCAATTGCCACCAAGGTGTGTGTGTTTCTCTCATCTAGAACATACACATCTTCCTTTTCTCTCACTAATATATGGCTTTCTATTTTGTCATTCCTCCTCGACCTCCGGATCATTCTTGTTAGCTTGTGAATCTTATGTATAACAATTGGTATCAGAGCTAACCGGGGGTGTATTGTATTCGAGTGTGTTATGTTAGTGATTTCGTTTTTTATAAGCTCATTGGTTCGGCGTCGTTTCTTAGCTTAGAAGCTTTTAGTCGAGGTCATTTCATGTGTGGCTAAGACAAACGCAAGACGCTAAGATAGAAAAGGACGTTCAAGTACTTGCTTGGATTCGAACGAGTTTATTTCGATTTTGGACCGAACAATGTATTTCTATTTTGACCGAACGGTGTATTTCTGTTGGACCGAATGAGTAATTTTTCCTTGAGATCGAGCGAAGTATTTTTCCTTGAGGACCGATCGAGTATTTTCCTTTTGAGGATCTATCGAGCTGAATTTTCTTGAGACGATGAGTGCTTTTCTTTGTGGACCGATCGAGTGATTTCTTGAGACCGATCGAGTCTCATCCCTCAGGGACCGAACGAGTGGTGTATGTTTGGACCAAACTAGGTGTCTTTGTTGAACCGAACTAACCAATCGAACTAGTTTTTCACTTGAGGACCGAACGAGTTCATTTCTTCTAGGACCGAACGAATTTATTTGTTCAAGGACCGAACGAGTTTCTGTCTTCTTGGACCGATCAAGTTGAACCGATCGAGTGGAACCGAACGAATGGAACTGAACGAGCGGACCGATCTAGGTCAACCGAACTAAAATTTTCAAAGTGGACCGATCTAGCATTTTTTTTTGGGTTTTCGGTTTCGAGTGTCAGTAATTCACGGGACTTATAAAAGCTCATGTACTTCATGTTCAACAACGATTTCACCAACAACAATTAATTTTTTTACGGTTTTTTCTTGATTTAGTAAAATCCCGTAAAATGTCGATTTTTTTTACGGTTTAAATCATAGAAATTTTGGTTAAAATCCCGAGATGTTAATTGAGAACAACAACACAACAAACACGATACATAACACTAAAAACTTCCGAATAAGATTCACGACTACTCAAAACGGCTATAGATTCGGATTCAAATGTCAAGTGATCAGCGAGTCTATTTGGTATCCCCTTATTTGTGATTGGACGTGGGTCACAAAGGCGTCTACTTATCATCTCGAGACTTCTTCTATTTTCGACCCTTTCTAAAACCCAATCTTCGATGGATGACTTGCCTAGACGTATACAGTTATGATTGAACTCGAATTATCTAGTTAACCAGCGGTCAAGGGGGTTGGGGTGAAGACCTGTTAACTATCACTAAAAGGAGTTACATTGTATACCAGTTTCCACACGCAGATGCCGATGTATAGTCTCAAAGGTGTTGTAACTTATTTTGCTCTAGTTGAGTGTATAGGGTACTTAGAGGCTTTCCTTCTGCACGTTCTTCTATCACAACAGTGCCAGCGGTAAGTACAAATTTGGGAATTTTACTTATTTTAAAGTTTGGTATATCAGGTTTATCGTCACCAAGTGGACACAGCAATAGCCCGATAGAATACGAGGTTGTTAATTAGCAAAGAGTAAAATTGAGATGTGATCATTAACTCTCACTGGAAATTGAACCTACTAAAACGTCAATGGTACTTCACAGTCCTCAGCAAAATCTTTTAAAGTTCTTCAATGTCTTTCATAACTTTTCAAGATTGTTGCTTATGACAAGAACTTCTCGAGTATATGGTCGTACACGTCAATGATGCTTCCGAGAGTTCAAAACCATCATGGGGGAATACATGTACTTTGATACTTTTGATGTTTATCAGTCAACGTCAGGGGGAATAGTCTATACTACTTCACTAATATGTTTTTTTTTTGTGAAGTACTTTTGCAGCGTAGAAAATCCTGCGATCATCTTGCATGTTCCCCCGAACGGATATTCATCAAGACCGAATGTCATGATACAGTATAGAAGCAGTATTAGATGGTGTGGTTGACTGTTTCTTCTACAAAATTCCGTTGTGCACTTTAAATGTCAATGTTAGTAAATCTTCAATCTACATCAACATTCAGAATCTGCTCAAGATACGAATGTTGGTTTGGGGGAAGCAGATTCAGAAACTTCGCCAAAAGGAGTCTATAAAGAAAGCTTTTTAAAGACATGCTGCATGAATTGGGGGAAGTTAATCCAACTCATGCATACTACAATGGTTCCAAAACAAGTAAAGACATAGAAAATCCAAGATGGAGTACAAGTATCAAGACTAGAAAGACAAAACGTCATCTCAGCATTGAAGCGCCTTGAAATGCAGTTATATTATGTTTGTATCTGTACTGTTAGAACATGTAAGATAATTCCCGTATGCACCCCATATTGGGGAAATTTGTTACCTTATATATTCCGGCTAATACGGAATTACATTTAGTTTTTATATCAGCCGACACGCAGGGACAAGAAATGTCAAGGGAGTAAATAGATCGTGTCCTGGGCTAGATAAATCCCCTCCATACTTCCATGAGGGGTAGATTCAGAATTTGTAATATGGTGTGTGTTTTCTCTCTCTAGAACACACCAGCTTCCCCTTTTCTCTCACTATAATAGGCTTCTATTTGTTCAATCCTCCCCGACCTCCGGATCATTCTTGTTAGCTTGTGAATCTTATGTATAACGGTCATAACAATAACTTTGACAAGATTTCCTTCCAAACATAGGGTTACGGCGTAACTAGATATGTCGTTACACCGTAAAGTGCTTCCTTGATCTTCGTGCCTGCTTAATTTATGTATGGTGTAACATTTTAGTCTTACGCCGAACATCATCAAAATTTACACTTTTAGTCTTTTTTCCATTGTTTTCTTGTCATATTCCTAATTTCACCTAAAACCAAAATAACAGAAAAATGTCTCTTTTGAAGTGTTAGTGAAACAAGTGGCAGGTAATTACAACAAAAAAAGAATTAATATTGATTATCAACTATTCCAATACAGAATCTTTTTGAAAAATATCTTAGTTAATAGAACTTTTAATTACGAGACGTGCTCGAAAGAATCACTAAAACAAAGTTAAAACGTATAAGATATGACTTTACGAGGTTACGACGATTAATTTTATCAAATAGTTTTTATAAATATACATGAACCATCTAAAAGTACTATTCATCAGGTATGACTAGAAAGTATAAATTTTAGTATTTTACCAATCTTCTTAATACAAAAGCGTGACATTAAGAAATAACAAAACAAAATTAAACGAGAAAGATAGCGCCTATTAAATATAATATTAATTTTTTAATTATGTATATGCTATTTTTTATTCTTCTTATTAAACAAGTCCCCCTTTGATTTATTTTAAAATATCAACTGATATTTATATTTTTTTAGTGTGTTTGTGGTATGGTTGGTGTTTTATATTCGTGGTTTCATTTCTTCCTCTTATAAATTTTTTAAGTTGGGGGGGGGGGGATGGTCTATGTTTATATGGGTGGGTTAGGTTTTTTTTTTTGTTCTCGTATTTTTAATTTTTTTTTCTTTTGAAAATTTTCTTATTATTTTATTTTAATCTTATTTTTTTCAATACTTGTCACTATTCCTGACGTTAATAAGTGTTTGTTCGTTTTAATAAAAAAGAATTGCAAAACATTTTAGAATCACTTAAATAATATTTATACATGTTTTAAACTTTATAAATATTATTTTACGAAGGCGATTGAATTATTTATACGATTATACGAGTACAAACACATGGTTATTATTTATCATGCGATTTAAATATTATTTCACAAATACAATTAGATGGTGATGTAGCTACATATAATTATATACGGTATTAGTTATTCAGAGTACTTAGTACTCATATGACCTATACTTAATTAGGTTGCATTCGGACACTTACGTGATGCATTTTCATTCTGTGACTTACATTGTTGATTCATTCACTCAAGTAGCTTATAGCCCCTCTTTCACTTGTTTTACATTTGCTTTATGAATCTCAGAGGAGAATACATGCCTGTTACAACTTGTTTACATATATCTTTTACAATCTCTTTTACATACTTGATTGCATACTTGATCTCGTGACTCATTTATATACTCGGATACATAAACATTTACAAACTCATTTACATGATTTATTACAAACTAATTTTCATATCTCACGGTGAGATACAATATTTGTTTTTACTTATGGACGTAACAACTTTACTTTTACTCGAATGATTACAGATTAGCTTAGGTTGCATGAATTGTTAATTACTTGGAGGGTAAGCGCGAATGTTATAAAATAGATCTATTCAGGATTGACAATCCCCGTTTGGGTGATTAGCTACTCTGGAAACGAACGTTATACCATGTCGGAGCACGACTGGATTGGTGTCTACAAGGCCAACAACTACATACTTATGAACTCTTACTGTGCCTTGAATAAAGTGGCATACATATAAGTATACGTCGCAGTTTCATAAACTTAAGGGTGCAAATCATAATCACTCCTAGTTTGCATACTAGGCAATAACATACTTTGAAACATTGTTGTGATAATTGTGTATCATTATAATTAATCATACTCTTTGAAATATTGCGGTCCAACATTCATACATACAATTTTGGTAACTATTATAACATGTATACTTTACAAACCATTGATTTCAATATTTTAACAAACGCGTTTTGTGTGGTTGGTGTTTACACGCGTTTTAAGAAAACCTATATATTTAAGTTTATGTGTTGCAAGTCTTGTATAGGCGGGACTTACAACATATAAATTAATATATATATATATATAAAAAATATAAATATATATATACAGTTTTGTGGTTTACATTTATACTTACATAAATCTATGAACTCACCAACTTTATGTTGACACTTTTAAGCATGTTTTCTCAGGTGAATTAGATACTTGACATACATGATGTGCACTGGAGTCTAGACTATACAAGATTAAATACATGGTTTTCTACAAACAAATCTCGTTGTATTACTTTCAAGCTTTTTCATTGTGATGTAAATACGGGACAAGTGTTATAACAAGTTCAATTTTAATTAAATCAACGAGATTACTTTTCAAACGACTCATTTAGAGGCTGTTCTCTCATAGCTTGTGCAATATACTTATGAAGTAACGCTCTCGACCATAGATTCCGCTTTCGACCCAATTTGGGGTTTACTATTAGAATAAAATAAATTTTATTCAGAGGATTAACAACATGCATATTATAGAAAAACTAATAGCATAAATGAAAATGATCATACCATGTATTTCAATTCATTATTTTACAACTGCTTACAATTCCATTATCTAAATACCAAATAAGATCAATGCATGATGATCCTAGTTGAATACCAATGTCTTATTCACAACAATTGCAATTGGTGATAAGGCATAGGTTTTATGAACAAATGAACTAAGTTATGATCTTGTACACTTTGATGATACTTAATTTCAAAATTCACGAATCGTGAAGTTCTTTGAATAATATGATGATTGTTATTTTGTAAGTGTGCACTCACTTATAAGTATTACTTATATGAGTCTAGTCACATTAAATTCCATAAGATGTATGACATACGCAAAACATCCTAATAGAGACAGTCATCTCAACAGTTTTCCAAACCGTAAAGCATTCTTATTCTTTTAATGTATTTATGCAACTATGATTTTAAACCAAGCATGTGTAGTCAGCAATGTTAAACCAAGCATGTGTAGTTAGAAATGTTATCATCATGATGATAAACTTGCCTTGACTAAGATTGAGTATCATCTCAAGCACTAGTGTATACAAACAACACAGGCTATAATTATGTAACTTTTGAACATTATGTGGGATAATGTTTGGAATATCCCCTCAAACCCAAGTTTGTGGCAAATCATCTTGCACTACAATGACAATTGATACAACTAATCCCATATGCAATATGATTTACACAATAAATCTTTTAGTGGGACTTAAGACTTCCATTCACGTATTCAATCTCACCAAGTGAGACAGATCATTCGAATTTCACTTAATGGAGTGACATTTTCTAAACTAGTAAATTTCTAGGATTACACCCAAAAAGCCTATACATGTTGTGATATTAACTAACTACACTGGTTAGTTAACCCTCGTATAAACCCTTTTGTTTTAAAGTAAGATACCCCTAGAAAAACTTGTTGAGCCATTCCATTCTTTTCTTACACCAAATATATGTTTCGTTACACCTTTACACCTTAGCCTACCCTATTAGATTAAATCATTAATTGGTTTCTAGATGCTTTTGTGTAAAGTATTGTATTTCATGTCGCAATGCATATTTTCTATCTACGGTTAGGTCAGAAAAATTGCACATTGTAATTAGAATGTGAAAATAGTGTATATTTTTAGTCTCAATCTTTCAATGTGTTTTACTACTTTCACAACTATTTTCATATCTGAAGTATAGGGGATTATGATAAAATTATCCGGATTTATTAAGATCGTGAAGATGTGAAAATACACCGAAATTCATAGTGTTTAAAAAAATCAAAAAAGGTGAAAAATACAAAAAACTGATTCTGTAAAGTATTGTTGTATGTTTGTCGAAATAAACCAACCATGTATTTCTTGTATAAAGTGGTCGATATTGCCACTAATGTTGTATAATATGTATATTATGGATGATTGGGAGTTGACCATTACAGGAACGCCAAATAAGGTTGTTTTTGTTGATCTATGATCAAGACATTTATGTTTATGATTTTGTGCCTTTTTCATTGGTAATATCGGGAAAGTAACTAGCAACATTGTTCCTTATCTGATTGGACTTAATCTATTTGTTTTGTTCTTTTTATTTAACACCAATGATTTTCCCTTTCCTAATCCCTAACCTTTGGTCTTGCTCGAATGAGGATGCGAGCAATCACATGTATCTATTCCATCATTATGGATGTGTATGTGTGATTTTTTCCGCCTTGTTGGTGTATTACTGTCACACCCCGTCATTGGCGGAAACACGGGAATACAACATAATAATCAATCATAAAACAAGATACATAATAGAGAAGACTAAGATGAATAAATGAAAAGTGTCATGATGATCATCAATCTCAATACAACCTTGAGTAATGTACCATCCAAGAACACATCATATAGTCGCCTACAAGACCAAATGCACACGCAGGGGTCCATACAATCTTAAACATCAATCCTCAAAAAAAAAAATCCGTAACACACTTCAAAAAGTAAGACCTCTCAAACATGATCCATATAGGATACACTTAAAGTCTGCTATCTCACATCTCAACCTTAACGATCATTCTCTTCACCTGAAAATGATACTCAAAACGGTAACATAATGTTAGGTGAGCTTGTAGGTTGATTTAAAACCAGTCGCTGGCCAATTTATTTTCAACAAATGGCCATTATGCCATATGACAGGTGAATATATGCAAACAATAACCATACTTAGCATCCCTCCCCAACCCCACCCTCCCCACCGAACAACTCTTGCTAATCATGTACCATGACCTAGCATCCCCGCTAGTCATCAAACCAGCATATACAATGCCTCTTGAAGTCGCAACTCTGAATGTCACTTACGCACCTAAGGGTCTACCAGCTGGAGCAATTACTTAGGGCAGGACCACCACAAAACATAGCAAATCCTTGCTAATCACATACATTGTCGTGCATCTCGATGCATGCAACTATAATCAAACCACATAATATTCACATAGCAGTCATAAGCACATAAATTGTCCCAAAAACAAAACCACGTTTCGCACAGGTAGAAAACACATTCAAAACACATTTGAGTATCATTTTCCCCCAACGGAAAAGATTTAAAAAGTAGGGCTACGAGAACTCACCTCAAGCAAAGGCGTCTAGCCACAATCTTAATATCACACAAGCAAATGCAACGACGTCCGAACACGACCTAGTCCAATTAACGTTTCATTTTAATCATTAATTTCCAAAATCATTTTTCCCCCGATCTGATGCATAGAGGTCAGACGCGTTGTATGGTTATCCTTAACTGTTTTAGTGGTGTGATGTTTTGAACGACTTAACTTCAAAACGATTCATATCCAAGCTCATATCTCTCTATAATATACTCATACTATTTAAAGAAAATAGATAAGTAATATAAGAAATATATCCTGATAAATCCATCCGGTACACTTAGTTACCATAAATTAATCATTTATACTATACGAAATGAAATGTTTATTCACGCTAAACATTTTAGAGAAGTTTTGAAGAAAATGTATTTTTATCTTTTAGTCGACTTATTAAAATAATAATATAATAATATTTCATTATGAAATCGAAAAGTCACGTTTTGAGTAAAAATTCTAAGTATAGACTTTTTATGAAATTTCGACATGACCCGTACGTTTATATAACGTTTTACAAGGTTTTCAAACCATAAATTCAACCACTTTTCGCAATTTCACCATTTTTCGACAAAAACCTCAAAATCACATTTCGCAACGTTTATCAAATTACATTTCCCAAAACAACTTTCAATAACATTTCATAAGTACATTTCGCCTTCCAAAAGTTCGTCAAAACTCATAAAACGACTAGTTAACGCTTATTGGGCTTTAAAGCCCAATAAGGATCCATTAAGGGTTTTACATATCCAAAATACATTTTAAGCCCGATACTAAAGCCCATTAGTATTTTTAAGTCCAAATCAAAAGCTTAACCAAAATAATCCGGACCTCAATAAGCCACAATAAGCCACGACTTATTGTGCTTATTGGGCCGTGAGCCCATAAGCTCCAAAATAAGTCCAAATACCTTATTAATAAGCTAATAAATTACGTAATATATTCGGTTATCACCATAGGCTATAAAAATAGTCCACGAAAATACGACATACTAGGATAATAACCAAAAACACTTTCCTTGCATACCCTCTCTTTTCTAAGAGCTAATAAGCCCATAATAAGCCATTTCGAGCTTAAAAATAAGCCAAAATAAGCCATATACAAAATAAGCTACATAGAAAATATATGTTTTTCAACCATCACGACCACAATATCAAAAATAATAAAACCTTATACCCTTTTCTTTTCCATTCGAACCCAAACCGAACCCTTTTTATCCATCGCAAACTTTTCATTTTCGATTTTTAACAAACGCACCATACAACAAACATCTATGCATCATTTAACACACAAAAGTACAAGTTAAATGTAAATTTAGAAAACTTACAAAGAGGGTTTCAAAAAGCGAGAACGAACACGAACCGACTACCCAAACGTAGTTTAAACGATTACCCGAACACTAGAATCACCCCGGAAACACTCTAAACCACCATGTTCTTGATCAAAATTCAAAAATAAAATTTGTATGTGTGAATTTTCATTCGGCCGTGGCCAAGGAGAGAAAGAGAGAAAGTGTGTGTATAATTTTTGATGAATGATTTTTGAAATGAGATAAAACAAACCATATAAGCCAAAATGTACCAAGGAAGGACCATGTTTGCTAAAGTTAAGCCACCTTGTCTCCCTTATGTCTTGAACCCGCGACTAAGGTATCCAGAGGCACGGGTGCCTTCCTTCGTGTTGGGTTCACTTAAATCTCAAAAACCGGTGATCGTAAAATATTTCTCGAAGTTGCGTAGCTTTTTTATTCATCTTAAAAATACTTTTCCAATAACTTAGAGTATTTACACGATATATTTCCACGTTATACTTCCCAAAAAATGCGTAGGACCACTCCAAGCCAATTATGTTCTAAGAGAGATACATGAGGGGTCTTGCAGCATGCATGCTGGTACATGATCCGTCGTGGCGAAAGCCTTGCGGATTGGTTATTATTGGCCAACCATGCACGAGGACGCAAGAAAGCTGATAAGGGTATGCCAAGACTGCCAAGTTCACAAGCCTGTCCCAAGGAGCCCTCAGCAAAAGCTAAGCCCAATCACGTCTCCTTGGCCATTCTATAAGTGGGGTATTGATCTCGCTGGACCTTTTCCGAAAGGGCCCGGAAAAGTTAAATTCCTAATAGTAGCTATTGACTACTTCACGAAGTGGATTGAAGCAAAACCAGTGACGACCGTCACTGGCAACCAAATCAAAAAATTCGTGTGGGATAACATCGTTTGTAGATTTGGACTCCCAGGAGAAATCATCTCGGATAATGGAAAATAATTCCAAGACAATCCGTTCAAGGACTGGTGCGAGAAATTATGTATCCGCCAACATTTTGCTTCTGTTAAGCATCCACAAACCAATGGCTTAGTAGAAAGGGCAAACCGTAGTCTTGGAGAAGGGATAAAAGCTAGGTTGGACAAAAGGAGCAAAAACTGGATGGAAGAACTTCCAAATGTTCTATGGGCACACCGCACAATGAATAAATCTAGTAACGGAGACACCCCATTCTCGTTAACATACGGAACGGAAGCCGTCATCCCAGTAGAAATCGGCATGCCCACACTAAGGACAGCGAAAGTAGACTTAGTACAAAATGATGAAGCCCTGGAAATCAACCTTGACCTACTAAAGGAGCGAAGAGAGCAAGCAGCAATTCGAGAAGCAAAAAAGCAAAGCAAAGATGGAAAGGTATTACAACTCCAAAGTCCGCAGTATAAGCTTTAAACCAGGAGACTTGGTATACCGCAACAACGATGCAAGCCGTGCGGAGGACACATGAAAGCTAGGACCAAAATAGGAAGGACCATATAAGGTCACGGAAGCACTTGGAAAGGGCGCATACAAGTTAAGGGACCGTGACGGGAAGCAGCTCCCGCGAACTTGGAATATCAGCAACCTTAAGAAGTGTTACGTTCACCAAATGTAAGCAATCCACCCATGCGGACTCCGTAGTGGGGGTAATGCAGTCCAATCTATCTTCTTTATGCATTTTAATGTTTTCTTAAATAAAAAGTGGAGCCTAGCTACCTTCACAACTTTTACTTTAAATTCTTGTTATTTACTTTGAAAAATTATTATATTTGTGATTAAGACACGCACGCAATAGGGCACGACTCAATTAATGTTACTCCGTATAACAAAAGGATGAGTAACCTAACAATTCACTCAAAAGTATATAAGAGGCATTGCAAGCCCAATACTGAGAAAAATGTTCCACGAACGTTTCACTAAGCCTATCATCACAAGTGCACAATAGTGATATTCAAAGATAGCAGGGAGAATAACCCACAAGTATTCAAATAAAGACTATCAAAATAAAAATATCATCATATTAAAAGAGATAGCAAAGTCATGGTCAAGTACTAGGACATTCAAAAACATACAAGTGTAAGTTGTCGCACACAAAAAGGTCCAAAGTGACCGCGGCATATAACGGATAAAACACTTAGAATAAATTGTACAAACATAAAGGGGCTACAACAAAAAGGTCACATACGACCAAGTCCAGGCATTATAGCAAGTTACTAAGAAATGATCAGCTCCGCATCATCAACATTCGGAAAAGGATCAACATCCGCACCAGCATTTCCTTGATCATCCGCATGCGTAATTTCGTAATCATCCACGGAAATAGGAGGAATGGAGCTTACAGGAGCAAAAGTAACGGATAAGGCCGTGGTAGTCTCGGGAACAGTACCGGAAGTACCTTCCGTACCTTCCAAAGCAACGGAGGACAGAGGCTCAACTATAGAAACAAACACATCACGTGCAATGTTTTCCCTAATCTTCCGGACCCGGACACTATAAACATCAATGGAAAGTGATAGAGCGGTAGCACCAAGAACAAATTTGTCCGATGAGTGATGAATATGGACCATCAGCTGGTCAACATCAGGTTGCAGCTCATTCAACCTTAGCTTTTCAGCAAGAGGGCCTTCCAAATGAAGAATGTCCATTACAGTTTTGACACTAGCGTCCTTATTGGATTTCAATTTCGCAAGCAAAGAGAAATTCATACTTCGGAGCTGTTACAAAGTAGAAGTGTAATTAACTTCTGCAGTTGGATGTATGATGCTAGAACATTGTCATAAAACCCTGCCTTCCTTGCCATGGTTAATCCCAGCAGATAACCCATCTTGCATACCTTTCAATAGCGGCTTACCCGATAGCTGCTACAGAGCTGAAAGAAAAGATATTCATGCGAGTTCAGGCATTTAACGATAGCAAGTTCCATGCCATGGGTAAGAAGCCACCGGCGGCCGGAGATGGTAGTAAGAAGGTGAGGGTAGAACTTCTCCTCTAAGTGGAGGGCCATCTCCACAAAGTCAGTATACAGCTTGTCAAACTTGTCATTAGCAACTTTCATCCGATCATCTTGAAATTTCTCAAGCTCATCCATGCAATTCTCATAAACTGTAACTTTCTTTTGGAGTCCGGAAGAAGAAATCTCTAGCTCACGTACCTACGATTATGCTAAAACATACACATAAGAATATAGAACAAAAAAATATGCAAAAAACCTAAGTATAAAGGCACGTACCCGATCCACAAGGTTGTCATTTTGAGATTTAACAGAATTTATGGTGATCTTGTCCTTCCCACACCCCATCCCCACACCCCACCTAACCCATTCCATAGCCCTCAACCCTCCCCGAAGGCTACAAGTCTCCCCCTCCTCCACCCCCCCGGTCCCACCCCCATCACACTCCACGAGCCACCTTTCCCCCCGCTCCCCCCCCCTCTACCCAACCCTCCTCCCCACCTTTCCAACCCCCTCCACCCCCCCTCCTCCACCCCCTAACTCGCCGCCCCCCCCCCCCCTCCCCTCCCCGGACCACCCCCCCCCCTTCTCCGTTCAAACCCATACCCCCGAACAACTTCCCCCCCCCACCATTAAACACGCCCCTTCGCCGCGCACCCACCCCGCCGGCCCCCCCCAAATATTTCCACCCCCCCCCGCCCCCCCCCCCCCCCCCGCGACATAGAACCCCCCCCCCCCCCCCCCCCCCCCCCCCCCCCCCCCCCCCCCCCCCCCCCCCCCCCCCCCCCCCCCCCCCCCCCCCCCCCCCCCCCCCCCGACTCAATCACACCTCGACTCCGCGCTTAGATTTTCAATCTCTCCACCGCGCACCATGACCATTCGCGTAATTCAACCTGCCTCTCAACAACAGACTTTAACCTCATCTTTTCCTTGACATTGTACTCAACACGCATTCTTACCTCGGCACTCAAACACATTTGGCGAGCAGCTCCAACATTAAACTTTAGTAATAGGCTGGTAATGTTCCTTTCAACGATACGGACGCAAAAAACTTGCAAGGAGGAAATCTCAATAACATCTCGTGACAGACACGACCATCATTAAGACGGGACCTATTAGTCATGCTCCATTGAGGAACGTAATTTTTTTGAAGATCAGTATCAGGGTCGATGACGGTGTGGATAGCACCAACAAGAAAGTCACTGACAATAAGATCCAAGAAGCCACCCATGGTGGGATCAGTTCCACCAGCTAAAGAAGAACCAACACAAAACAGGGAGGGTTCAACAAGTTTCTCTTTGGCAACTAAAGCAGGATCAACCGTTGAAGTAATGGTAGTAACAGTTGTCATTATCGGAACGAAAGACCTGACAAGAGAATTAACTTCAGCCTCCGCAACATTAGTACCAGAATGGTGAGAGGAGTCTGAAGAAATAACGAACCTTAGAGGAGCTCCAATAGCATGGAGGTTGAGTCCAGCTACGGAATCAATATGGTCTCTACCCTCACACTCCGGCATGATAGATATGGAAGCTGTTATGAAAGGCATATGGGTATGGCCGCACCCGACTTTAGCGTTCAACCGGACTCAAAAGACAAACCTCTTGACCGCATATATGGATTTACCACCTATAGAGGTCCCACTCGGGGTTTTATGATCCTCCCTTAACTTTTTGGGAGGATGCGAAGCCTCACCCGCATCCACAACCACAAATTTTCTTTTCCCTTGACGTTTCGACTGCACAAGAGCCACATCCTCAACAACAGTATCTGCAACCTCAATAACTGGCTGGATGTCAACATCTTTCTCACGGCCTGCAGAATCTCCTTGTCCTGTTTGATTGTCACTACCACCCTCATAAAAAATTCTTTCAACACTTGCATCCAGCTCGCTTTCAGCACGATCAGGCGTAACTGGAAGCAGCAGAACAGTGCGACCAATGGTAGTCTCCAGCAATAGGGCTCACCTTCATTCTGTTTTCGCTCAACAATTTTTACTTTGGTGGGATCCGGTGTAGATATAAAGCCAAAGATATTCCTTTTCTGCACAAACAAACGCCCCATAGTTAGAGACAAAATAACAAGCCATAAAAACACATAAATAATGTATATAACAGAAGAGTACCTACACCTCTCCGTTCTTATGCAATATAACCTTTCCCCCCCCCCCCCGCACCTACCTATTCCTCATCCAAAGTGTAATGGCGGCTCAGTCCAACCAAGCATATGAATGCTTCTGGAAACTTCCGTAACAAAGAGGGATGAGCAACAAGAGTGGCATAATCTTGCTCATTAAAGTCAGCCGCCACTGGAGCAGGATCCCTAATCACGTGCTTGGCAGCATGCCATGGAAAAGAAGCAGGGCAAGCAAAGTCATCCACCCAGAAAAAGTGATCGTTCCAATTCTTAAGAGAATCAATGGGTTTCGTATAACATACGAAAGCATTATCGGAACGCTTACTAAACTACATCCATCCACTCTTTTTAGAATTTACATAAAAACACCGAAATAACCCAAACAGCCACCCGCCACCATTGATACCCTCCCGCCCCCCCCCGCCCTCACCCCCCCCACCCTTTCTTTTGTTTTTTATGATCCCATAAACACGACACAAAATTTCAAAGTAGGAAACCTTGGCCGCCCCAATAACAGAGAGTTGGGATATATTGATGCCAAAATGCCTAAGTACCTCAACAAGGAAGGTGGACAAGGGCAATCTAAAGTTGGCAAAGTTAAAAAACCTAGTGTACAACACAATTTTCCTAGCAGGTCTCTCGTGCATCGTATCATTCCGATTGGGCAAAACGGGATGCACCTCCTCTGGGATATGAAATTTGTTACAAAAAGCATCAAGTGCTTTCTGGGTAAGAATACACTTAACATCCGTAATGGCACTCGTGACGGAAGAAAGAAGTCTAAAAACCTAACCTGAAAACTTGGAAGTTCTTCGAATAACGGTGAGGTGTAGATAAAAAAGTTAAAAAGCTCGAAAAACTTTAACAATGGCGAAATAGTGGAAGAAGTGGAAAAGAAACAGTGAAAAAAAATCAAGTATTTATACCATATGTATAGTAAATTCAAAGTACTCCCAGATGTTTACACGTGGCCATGACCTCCAAGTTAATGACTAGGATTAAAAGTAAGGATAGTGATGACAGTTGAGCAAGCACACCGAACAGTCAAATTAGTCAGAATGTGAAAGGCCACGAAGAGGCCACGTCACCCACACCTCACATAACAAGGACAAAGAGACATCGCGGAGAAACAAGCAATCGTGGAGGACGCAAGGAAAAGAAGAATACCGAAACCTGAGTCTAGTAATATCTACCGCACGCAACAAAGTCACACGCAATAGACATACTAGACTGGGGGGACTTGATGACGTATAACACGTATAGCATGCTTTTGGGCCTGGACTACATAAGCCATACATGGGCCCAAGCCCAATAAGATAATCAAAAAGCACAATGGACCAAAACTAAGCCCAAGCCAAACTGGCTACGGTCCGGAGGCAGCAAGACAGACGAAGGGCTTCCAGAGGACGTTCGTTAGGTAGCGGAAAGTCGCTAGGCAAACCCATTATATGCAAGGTCACGATTAAAAGGCATCTTTTCCAGACATGGGGTCCCGCTTCGGCCCATTAAACAGGTTACAAGCGACAATATTAGGAAAGGTTAATATTAGGGTTACCTAATAAAAAAGGGGTACTTTGCTTACCCCATAAGGTTTGATTTTCTGACCACATTCTACACACACATTCTTTGACACTCTCTGACAAATATGAATACTTACTCTCACGCCAAAGTCTAATCGTAGAGTCCGTCCCTACGGTAAGACTAACGGTTTACCTTTGATTGTGCATGAAATCATCTCATCACTTAGTTTAGTACAACATCTCATCCATTAGCCCAGTCCAATAATTACCCCAGATCTACCTTTTTGACCCGTAACATTTTTTGTACTAACAATGATACATATGATGCATTTTTTAGTCGATGCACCACGCAATCATCGTTTGTCATGTTAACAATGCTATATAAATGTCAATTCATTTCGACATTATGCTCACTAATATCAATCTTAAAAACAAACTGCATACCTACAAGCTCGTGTAAATATTGTGAAAATGTTTGAATATCATCAACTTGTTCAAATAACAAACATAGTAAATAATTAAAATTAGAAAATAATGATTAATGTTTCATTTGTATGGTTATGAACCATCACATGATACTGTATCTATACTACATTATAAAGCTTTTAACACCTAACCTTGAATGTTGAAAAATTAAGTAGTGCAAATTCTTATGCACACTGTACAACATTTTATGTAACCAATAATATAACACCTTCTTTAAAAGCCATTAAAAAGTTGTTAATTTAAAAGCCTGTTACGTTTGTATAGACAATAAAAGGTTGTTAATGTATTTAGAGTTATATAATCTTATGATCAATGCTATTTATGATGGATGATCCATGTTATTTATGATGGAGTTACAAAATAAACATATATATAGGCAATACGTTACAATTGATTCACATGTAATGCACACACGATCCATATGAAATCATATATCTCATCAACTTCTTATTATGTATTCATCACTAATATTGTTTTTATTATGATTTGTAATCATATGTACAGCTTGCTGCAGAAGGTAGATTGTACATACTAGCTTCATGTCAGTTTCGGTTTCCAATAAGGTAAATCTTGAACTATAACATGTATATTATATTTGGAAGATTTGAGCAAAAAAAGAATAGGTAATCAAACATTCGTGTTATTGATTCCATATGTTTTTTAATTATTTATGTATTCAATTCGTGATGAGTTACCTCACTCCATGCATGCATGCATGGATAAATGTTGAAGCAGTCCCAAGAGTTGAAGCAAAACATACACCACGACTGCCATTTGCCGCCTCCAGGTATGTTCCAATTACACATGTTTTTGTTTTTATGTTTGATTCAATGTATTAACTTTTGACCTTTTTTTCCACGAGATTCTCACATTTGGATAAGTACGATCTCGCTTCAAAAAGGCCGCACCAGATATCATCAAAAAGCTTAAAGAACATTGGAATAAAATGAGCTTAGGGCTTTAAAACCGTCGCCCGAACATTTAAGAGTCGTAACATTTGATACTTTGCAATAATCGTCGCCGCTGAAACAATATCGACACATGCTCTTTGTTTGGCACTTGAATATGAGATATGCTCATGGTGTTCTTTTGTTTCCTTTTTTTGTAAATTAGTTATTTTTGGTATAAATGATGGTTAATGGTTATGATTAATGCTAATTTTTGTAACCATTAACATTTAATTATGTGTAAATGCCTTTATAGTTTCAGTTATAAAAAAATCAAAAGACTCTTATGTTAAATGTTATTTATGATGGAGTTACAACTCTTATGATCAATGTTATTTATGATGAAGTTACATAATCAATGTTATTTATAATGAAGGTACAACTCTAATGATCAATGCTATTTATTTTAGAGTTACAATGCTATATACTTGGGTTAAAACAAGCGACAGATTTTCGAGACCAAGATTGATCTTTATAGAGCAAGATTCGTGCATCGCACCAACCCCGACTATATTATAAAGAGTTTAACACCCTTTCTTGAAAATGTAAGAATGTTGAATCTAATTTAGGAAACTAGGATACACAATGTTGAATAATAAATTCAGTCATCAATACCATTATAACATTGTAACAGCCCATTTAATTTATCATTATAACGGCCTCCAATAGTTATTAAAAAGTGTAACCGCTAAAAATCATACTATCGATAATGGTTATTAAAAATGTGTAACCGTGTCCACCATATAAATCCACACAAACCATTTCATATATCTCACACACAAATGTTATTTTACAACAAAAGATAATCTCTCAATATACACTCACTTTCACTCCTCAACTCTTACGGGTAGTTTCTGCAGATACTCTTTATATTCTTGTTAGATAAACGCTTATTTTGAATGTTATGAGAAATATTTACTACAATATCACATATTGTTAATTATCTACCGCTAGGAATTCCCGCTGCAATGCGCGGGTACTCGTCTAGTTGTTTATCTAACAATTCTTGAGCACTCTTATTAATTGAAGAGTTAATTACTTAAATGGTCCTTGTGTAAGCGCATGATGTCTCTAAACTTTTTTTTGGCGGGTCAGGTCCTTGTGTTATGCAGTTTTTATGGATCCTATTCAAATATATAACATTGTTTAAACTATAGCACCCCATTCATGATAAGTTCATGAATCATGCTATGCCTGACTGATGAGCTGTCATTTATACACCTTTTCGGGGTCATTTAACCCCCTAAATTATGTGTTTATGCCCAAAATAGGTACTTAATTGTTCCTTTTTAGGTATTTTATATTTGGAAGGCATTTGGAGGAAATACATGTGACTTGGGATCATTTGGAGAAAAACGGACAAGACTACGGACCTACACCAACATTGCTTAAGAATTTCTCTACAGTAGCTGGAGACGGCGTCACAAATACAACATGAAGCCGTCACAACGATGATCAAGATGGTGTCACGAGATCCCAAGACGGCGTCAGAGCACACGACCCAGCCCATTATCTAGAATATTCTTTTCATTACGGCGTCACGATTAAAACGCGACGCCGTCACAACGATTTTCCTATATATACAAACCCGAATTTAGGGTTTTGAGTGTGTAACTTTAAAATAAAAAGAGGGTACGAACCCTAGTTCGTTTAGCAGCTGTTAGGGACAAATTTGGGGCATAAAAACCCCATTGTACTTCCTCCAACTCATGTTTTAATCAAGTAAGGTTTATTTAATCATTAAATATGTCTATGTGTTGTTTGATTCATTTATTTTCTTGCTTTATTAACATGCTAGGCTAAGCCTCCTATTGTGTTTATTTACGATTGTATGAAACCTAGAATGTAGATCTTAGTGGTGTTGCTTCTTGTGATGGATGTGCATGTTAGGCCTTAGAAAACCAGCTTTTATCTGTATCGTTGTTGATATGTCTAGGGAAACATGATTGTGTAGAAAAGATACCATCGGGTAATAGTCTTCATACTACCTTACCCCCTAATATGGTTGATCCACTTTTAATATATTTCACATGCACTTAGTGTACCCTTAGGGGCCTTGTAATAGTATTCGTACTACCTTGCTTGTGTGTTGCTCTAACGGAATGCTAAGTAGACGACGGGTTCGTGTAATTCGTTCATGACATAGGAAATAATTACACAGATCATCACAAGTGTGACAAGGCAACAACACTAGGAGAAGCAATCTAGGGAGTAATACATGATTAAATAAACACAGTCTTTTATCTTATTGTTATCACCATTAGTTTAGATTTATATTTAGTTTAGGGGAAGTGATTTGCACACTCTATTTATTGATTGGCACACTCAAAATGTGCGTGTGTTGCCATTTATACCCCTAAATTAGTTAGTGGAGTGTGGAAATCAAAACACAAATGCTAATGGTATAAATAGCATGACACATAATTTTGAGTGTACAAATAAATTATGAGAGTGTGCAAATCACCTCCCTTAATAGTTAAAACCAACGATAACAACCCCTCGAGTCTTGCCTATACTACTACTACAACGATTAGGTGCTCTGCTTAGGGAGTTGTAAAACTTCGTGTGGAAGTCTAACGACGACCACATCAAGTTTTTGGCGCTGCCGCCTGGTGAATAGTTAGGTATTGATCATAGTTTAGCTTAGTTCTACTCGCTTGAATCCTTTCAAATGAGATTTTAATTCTTGTCATTAGCTTTCTTGTAGTCTATCTTTTTCTTTGTGCCCTTTGTTCGTAGCATTTGTAAATTTGTAAATTATAATGAATAGGTATGGTTATTCTAGCGTAGGTGGGTTTGATGTATTCTTTTGTAATCAACTCTTGGTGTTCCAACAACATCAAGATGAATCCCTATACGATTCGTGGACTCGTTTCTAAGACATAATCCGAAAAGTCCTGAATCATGGCCTTAGTATATAGACCCTAATTGAAATTTTTCTTAAACATCTCGACTCGTTATCCCGCCATATCATCAATTTAACAACAGAAGGGGATCTTAGGAAGTTTAGTGATATAGGAGCATGGTATGCCATAAAGGATTGTGCCTAATATGATAAAAAAATGTAGCAACCCAACAACGCTATTTTTGATGAAACAATAGCAAATCCAAATGCTCAAATAGTTGGGGATGATATGGTTAGGGTACAGGTACCTAGGTGCATGGCATGGTTAGATTATGATGAGCATGTAGATAGCCTAAGTACGATGGATAATGAGGTAGGAGTTACAAGCCCTAAGAGTACCACACAAACCCTACCGTCATTTGAGGAATACACACCGCCCGTGACTTACACGGAAGAAGTAGAAAAGACTTTAGGAACCCCGATAGAGGTAGAACCTTTGAATGAAACAAAACTAGAGGAAGTAGTCTTGAATTGTAATCACAACACTCCTTTTAGTTCTAGGGAAGTTCCTAATTTTGATGGACCAGAGCCTCAACCTTTACTCAATAGCTCATCCTTAGATGTAAGTCTAGGAGACGTAATAGGCCTCGAACCACCCATCAAAACACATAGTCCGAATAGTTCTAGGATGAAGGTAGTAGATTATTTAACAACTCAAACACCTCCTTCACCTCACGTGGCAAATTCCTATCCTAAGGGTGTGTAAAGTTATTATAACCCAGGTATAGGCGACCCAAAGAAACATTATGGATTTAAACCAGGTTTATTAGGACAAGGTGGATCCCTAGGTGTTGACCTTTCGAATTGGGAAGTGATAGAGAGTAATTTCTTAGAAGGACATAATTTACCCATTATGCCTAAAGAACTAGAGAAGGTTAGGATTAGAGATTCTCACCATTTAGAGCATATATTTCCACCAAGTTTTCTTAAGGCTTTTTCTTACCATAATGGTGTGTACCATTACTATCACCCGCACTTGACCTCAAGTGTAGGGGAACCCTCTCCTTTATCTGTTAAATAATGGTAGAGTCAGGCTCGTGACTCGAACAAAAACAAGCGCTTTTTGGGAGGCAACCCAATATTTATTTTTCCCGCACATTAGGAGTGTCATGTGTTTTATTCTTTTCATTTTATTCTATCATGTTCGAACTCTATCTCGTAATCATGCTTTGTTTTGTTTTTATCCTCGTCTTAATTTCAATCAAAGGTATTTTGCAAATAATAAGTGTAGGGGAATCTATCTGGTTTTTAGAACCAAATTCAAACATGTTAAATGAATTGTCTAGATTAATTCGCGTCAGTTTCAAGTCATATGATTGAATTGTTAAATCTCAGGTTTTATGCAGCCATTTGTATAGGAATTAACTTATGGAATCAAGTGCAGGAAATTTTTCATCAAAAACAAAATTTTGTTTTCGCAGACTATGGAGACGACGTCACGATTAACATGTGATGCCGTCACCATGATACCTGTGACGGGGTCACGAAAACCCTGACGGCGTCAAACGCCCAGGTCCAAAAAACTTAAAGTTTTTAATTATTTTTGAAAATAAAACTTGCATAGCATTTAATATATGTATTCTTCTGTTATAAACCTGCAAAACCTAATGAGTTTAACAATTCTCTCATCCTCTCTGTACTGCTTTATTGAGTCAAACCGTAAATTCATATTGTATATTTGTCTGTCACACATTTTATGCTTGGTATAGTTGTCTTTGTCTTTGATTACAAGTTATATTTGATGAGAAGAAGCTTAGAAGTTCTTAGGAAGTTT
>BQNB010014477.1:2073-75039 GCA_026074375.1 Tanacetum coccineum
CTTACTGACATAAGTCGCAATGTCAGCCTTCATATTCGGCCACCAGTATAACTTCTTTAAATTATGGTACATTTTGTCTGAGTGAGTTTAGTTGATGGTTTGGATATTAGAGAAAACTCCTTAATAAACCTTCGATAATAACCTGCCAAACCTAAAAATTGTCGCACTTCCGTTGGTGTAGTCGGTGCAGCCCAATTTTTAATGGCTTCGATCTTTGCAGGATCAACATGAACTCCACTACTATCAATCACATGGCCAAGGAATTGCACGGAATCAAGCCAAAAATCACACTTCGAAAACTTGGCGTACAACTTTTTGCTCCTTAGCAAATTTAAGATAGTCTTCAAATGTTTACCATGTTCTTCTTTATTTTTGGAGTAGATCAGAATGTCATTAATGAATACGATTACGAACTTATCAAGATACGGCTTGCACACACGATTCATCAAATCCATGAATACTGCAGGTGCATTAGTCAGTCCAAAAGGCATTACCTGAAACTCATAATGTCCATAACGAGTTCTAAACGCTGTAATTGGAATGTCTTCCTCGCGTATGCGAAGTTGATGATAACCAGACCGTAAATCAATCTTCGAATAAACACTAGAACCTTGTAGCTGATCAAATAAGTCATCAATCCTCGGTAACGGATATCGATTCTTGATCGTCAATTTGTTCAGTTCGGTAATCAATGCACCTTCGAAACAATCCATCCTTCTTCTTCACGAACAATACCGGAGCTCCCCTCGGTGACGAGCTCAGTCGAATAAAACCTTTCTCCAACAACCCTTGCAGTTGCTTGGACAACTCCTTCATTTCAAATGGTGCTAAACGATATGGCACACGCGCCACAGGTGCAGCACCGGGAATAAGATCAATACAGAATTCAACTTGCCAGGGTGGCCGAAGTCCAGGTAATTCTTCGGGAAATACCTTGAGAGAATCTCGGATGACAGGAACATCTTTAAATCGCTTCTCCTTCGATACCGTTCTGGTTACTTGAGCTAGGAATAGCTCACAACCATTCTCGATATACTTTCGAGCCTTAATGCACGAAACGATCTTCAAACGGGGATTATTTCTATTTCCTTCGATAATCAACGCCTTACCTTCCAGGGGAAATCCTAACCTTTTTCTCTCCACACAATATAGCGGCATCATATCGTGATAACCAATCCATCCCAATAATGATATCAGAACTTCCTAGTTCTATTACCATTAAATCGATTGGAAAAGAACGGTTCTCCACATAGAGAATACAAGCATTCTATCGATGGAGAACTCTCGGCGAGAGCTTCATCACGATCGAGAGATTTCGAGAAGCGAAGGAACTTACCCGATTAGATACCATCACAAGAGATCGTTATGAAGAGGATGAAGAGGTTGAAGAAGTGGTAAAGTGTGCATGGCCTAGATAATACATTAAGTGGTGTACGTCAGCTGACGTTGCCCTTGCGTTCCATCGGACCTCAAAAGCTAGGAGAGACTAACTCAACCGGTTTTAATATGCAAGGGTAAGGGTACTAAAATTTGTAGATACAAAACTTTTATCGGCACCCGAATCAAATAAAGCAGTAGCATATCGGTTGTTAAGTAAGAACGTACCAGTAACGACTTTCGGATCTTGTTGAGCATCCACAGCTCCTAACTTGTAAACAGCTCCACGATTATTTCCATCCTGACCATTCCTTCTCAATGTAGGGCAATCTCTCTTTAGGTGACCCTTTTTGTTGCAATTGAAACAAGTCACATCTCTCTTGTCGGGGCACCTACAAGCAGCAGTCTTGTGCCCTAACTTACCACACTTACCGCACTTCCAGCAATCCCCATTATGCTTCTTGTTCTTGCATTTCGGACAAACCTCGTTGTCATTTGATACAGCATTGGTCATGGCTCCAGCATTAGCCCTTCTTTGGTTTTGTCGGTTGTTGTAGTCGCGTCGGTTGTCACCACGACCACCACGATCTCCTTCACCCTTTCTCTTTTCACCCTCCTGAACTTCATCAGTTTTATCTTGGATTATTTGTCCCATAAGCTGATAAGCCATACGGACAGCATGATCAATAGTAGCTGGTTGCGACGAGGTCACATCACCACGTATGTTCTTTCGTATAACCACGAAAGTATTGCCTCTACCTTCACCTCTCAGCCCACCATTCTGGGACACACCAGGCCCATTCATGGAAATACGTTTTTGTATATCCATCAATGTCAGTCCCTTTTAATTTCAAATTGTACAATTCTTGCTCTAGTCTTTGCAACACACTTCGAGGACAAAACTCCTCGGTCATCCACCTTCTTACTTCAGCCCATGGAGTACCATTTGCAGCATCAATACCCATGGAAGCAGTTCTTCCATTCCACCAAGTCAACGCACGACCTTGGAGAGTGGCGGTTGCAAATTTCACCTTATCCTTTTCCCTACAGTCACTTATTCGAAACACAGATTCCAATTTCTCAAACCACTGACATAAACCCACGGCACCTTCAGTGCCTTTAAAAGTGTGTGGATTACACTTCATGAAGGTCATGTAAGTACACCCAGTAACTTCAGCTTCCACTGGTCCGGCACCACCAAAACCAAGCACCCAACGGCTCCCACGCCAACCGCTCAGCACCACCCGGCACCATGCACCGCCCGGCTCCAGCACCACCGGCTCCAGCACCACCGGCTCCAGCACCACCGGCTCCAGCACCGCCGGCTCCAGCACCACCGGCCCCTCGGTTCATATTTGTCATAAATTCATTCATGGATGTGGTAACTTGGTCTCTAATAATCTCGCGCATACGAGCCTCAGACATAGGTTTTGGCGGCATGATCCTGTTACAACACAAATCAAATCATAATGAGTTTCATTCAATGATTGTATTAAGCAAAAGGAATAATTTAGAAGGAACAATAAAAGAAAGGTAACAACAACACAACATAGAATTAGAACCAAAAGATAGTCATTTCATTAATCACCAACAAGTTACAAGTTGCATTGTCATACATTACATGTCACCATCTAATGTTATACAACTCCAAAAGACTAGTCCTACTAACTGACATCGCAGTTTAGTTAGTGATTTACAAAAGATACTACAAATGATAAACTAATCTACTAAGAGTCACTAGGTGGTCCCCGTGGCTCCGAAGGTCCATCATCCCTGTCCGACTTCTTTGACTTCTTCCTTGGACGTCCATCATCTTCATCATCAGAGGGCGGCTTAGGAACCGCTCCCTTAAGAACCATCTCCCAATAAAACCTCCTGTTCCAACCAATGGACTCATGCAACCTCCTCTCCGCACTAGCACAATCCATGCGAGCAATCACTAACTGCATCTCCTTATCCTCCAACTTCTTCTTCAAAGTTGCATTTTCCCCACTCTCAAGAATCTTCAACCTCTCAACCACATTACTCAAAGTCTTTTCAACATTACCCAAGTCATGATCAAGTATCTTTCTTTCCTTCTCACCTATCTTAATCTTCGAGTCCAAAAGAGCAGTCTCAGTACGGTGGGGGGTTGGTACCTACCTCTGCCCCTCAATAAGTCTAAGCTTTGAAGTAAAAACTGGTACCTCCAAGTCACGCCTCAATGCCCAAGGTTCCAATCCACCAACATATGATGAGTCACGTGCAGCAGATGACTCTCCCACCTCATACATACCCCTCGGGAAATCACGGATAGCAAACGGCCTTTGGGTATCAGTCCCAACAGTAGGCCTAGGTGCAATATCAGCCTCCTCGTCCTCCGACTCAGAATCAGACGATACAGAATCAGATGACTCTGCATTAGGCGGCTCAGAATCAGAAGGCTCGGCAGGTGGGGGCGGGGTTTGGTCCCCCTCCACCTCATAAGGAAAAATCAACTCTGCCTCATCATCACCCTCAATCTCGACATCCTCATCCTCGATATCCTCATCATTAACATTCTCATTCATATCATCATCCTCCTCTATCCAACCATTCATATTACCGGGCTGTGGGTTAGGATGTTGGGCAAACTGATCCCCATGCCCAATATTTGGTTCCGGTTCTTCTTCGGGTTCTTCCTCAGGTTCTTCTTCAGGTTCTTCTTCAGGTTCTTCTTCCTCATCCCCATCATAATCTACTAACTCCTCATCATCGGGAATGTCAACCATTTCGTTGGGATCATGGGCATCCCCAACGTGGTTCGGCTCGGGAATAACTGGGTTTACTTCGGGAATAGCTTCGTTCGACTCGTTAGGGGAGTTAGGGTTCTCCATGACAATCTGCGTCGTATAATTATCTCGTATTAGTATTAAATAATTACATAATTAACATTTAATAAATTTACAACATATATATAATTTCATATATATATCAAAATAAAACTTCTCAATCTGGTCTTGTCGGTAATTCGGAGATTCTTCTTGCACCGTTATAGTCAAAAGATTTCAAAAATTCTTTTATTCATTTTCTTCTTTTGAAAATCTTTTGTTCTCTATAACTTAGGCTCTGATACCAATCTGTAACACCCTCATTTCAGCGTCATGTCAGCGGAAGAGTCAAATGGTGTTACGTCATAGCACAATAACTCAAATCATAGAAAACGACTCAAAAAGAGACGTTTTAAGAAAATTTCATTCATTCGAATAATAAAAGTTTACATCACGGTCCCCAAATAAGTTTTACAACATCATACAACGTTTTACAAAACATTTTCGAATGAATAATTATTTAGCGGGCCTTCATATCTCCATCAATCCGAATTACCTTCAAGGACCTGAGATAAAACATGCTAAAAGTCAACAATAATGTTGAGTGAATTCATAGAGTTTATATATATATAAACAATAAAATTTTCCGAACACAAGTATCATTTTTCAAAATTATCAGGATATAACGATGTGGATCAGACAACGTTATAGGGGGATTATTATAAGCCTCATGACATCGAACCTTACCATATATTCAATATAATGCCCACTATACACCCTGCAAAGAGCGAATCATATCTCTATACAATGCATCCGTGGTGTTATGTTCCCAACACAAGACGATAGCTAGTCGTCACGGATCGGAGGTGGTAATCTCCAAATAGTACTATTTCATGTATAAGCGTATGCCTTATTCCCGGCAATTAACAATTCATGATATTTCCGCGGGACTTTTTATTTAGCGAGTTAAAGCTAACTTATAATAATCAAGGCTACTAGCATACATCCGGGTCCCTTGTGTTCTATTTTAAAAACAAGCATGTTATCTCCCTCGCGGGTTTATAAAACAATTTAAATAAAAATGCGAGGCTATGAACTCACTTGATAATATCAGAAGAAAATAGATCGGCGATAAACGAACTTGGACGTCGGCACACAATCACCCGGAACCTATACAAAATGTATGGGTTTTAGGTTTTTATGTCGGTAAAAATTAATAATGACTCCAAAATAGACAAGTATGTATATGTAGGTATGATGATCAAGTTATAATTGGATAAGTTAAATCACACTTAAGTTTCCTAAGTAAAAAGTATGTCATTTTTACTAGTTTTATTAATTGCTAAATTTTACTAGTTTTAACCCAATTGGTCCAAAAAGCCCAATAGGCCCAATTATAAGCCCATTAAGTAATTTGGTCCATTTTAATATCCCCAAGACCATACCATATTGCCAAAAAATATTTAGGACCCAAGAGGGTTGGGCCCAATGTTAAGCCCAAGTAGGTCTTAAAATATTAAATAGTGTATTTGGGCCTAGTGGCCGTTTAGTCTTATGGCTTATTTTAAGTTTATGTTTATATCTTATATAAAATTTTTCGGTTTCAATGTCGATTAAGGTAGTAATTATCAGTAGGTTTCCTCATACAAAAATTCCCAAAGGTGGTCATACCACCTCCGGGTTTTCGTCGCAAAAACGCTTTACAATTTTTAAGTATATATAAACGTAAAAAGTTTTTTATGTGTTTATGTTTTACAAAAATAGTGTATCTCTTAAACCATAAATAATATACTATAATATTAACATTCTATTTCATATTTAAGTGTGCATTATAGATTATAAGTTATTTTTATACTTAATTTTGAGTGGACATATACTTAAAGTCATTTCTTTATACATAAGTCAAATTATCATTTTTGGCTGAAAACTCACTTTCACCATTTTTGATGTTATTTCAAACCCATAATGCATTGGTTGATCATTCAATTGGTACCAGATCCTACAGAGTTTACTACAATCATCATAGTTATAGTATTTACATAACTCAGGAGTGCAATCCATGACTTTTTATACTTACTGTCCAGCAAGGATCAGATTTGAACATCCTTTTAGTAAAAAGGGCATAACTCACACATTTTTAACTTTCCATTGCATGGCCAATTAGTACATCATCACAAGGCATTGCTTTACCATTTTTACAAGCAATATCACCCATTTGACCAACCTAGATACTCGTATTTTTCTGCTCTTTACAGCCTCAAATTTTTATGTGTTTTCTAGTGATTCTACTAGTTGATCCATTCATTTACCACCTAGATCTAAGCATGCATGCTTTGTTTTTATTATTTGATCATCATAAACATTACATATACATCAAGAAAATTAATTTAAACATATACATTTGGAATGAAAATGATATAAGAATAGAAAGGTGATAAGTGTTAAATTGTATACATAAAATACCCAGGATTTCGCCAATAAAAGCAAAAAAAATATGCCAAAAGATGGAAATATGTGTGCTTTTGTGTCTCAACGTGCAGGAAAGGATATCAAAGTCAAAAAGAGCAAAAACGAGCAAAAACCGACAAGAAATGAAGAGACAAGTACAAGAGAAAGATTTAAAGCCAATATCGAAAGCCGGATCAAGACCGTGGTCGAGAAAAGTCAAGAAAGTAAAGAAAAGGACAAAGGAAAAATGACCATTATACCCTTTGAAGAGGATGCAAAATTACTAAAATACCCTTTGGGCCCTTCTACACCATTCGGATCACAAAAGCCCAACAATGAGCCCAAAATCAAATCCATTTCTTGTTTTTAAAACTACAAGGGCCAGAATTGTCAATTCCAAAACTTACTTATACACTACACTTTTGAAAAAGAAACAGAGGGACTACTTGTGCAATAACCCCAAACTTTCAAACAAACGCGGGTTTAACTTTTCCTCTTAACAGCTTTATAACCGTTTTTCCCGCCAAAAAGCCCGAACACCCAACTTCCCCAAATTCCTTCTCCCGTTTCTTCCAACTCCACCCCACCTCGTATTTACAATCTCCACGTCATTTTTATGACGTGGCAGCTTCTCATTGGCTCAAACACGTGGCAAATTACATCCAACGACCAAGATTCAAATAAAAGAGATCCAACGGCTAGGAATGCTTAGAGTTTTCATCTTCTCCTCATCTTTTCCTATAAATAGAAGCTTGTAATTCAGTTTTTAGAGAGAGAGAGTTAGTTCAGTTTTCTTTGTAATTTTCTCTTTTTAGCTTTACGTGTACTGTTCATCTTTTAAAATCGAGTTTTTAAATTTTCAAGTCGTTTGTACTTCTTGTTTCTTATCTTGTACTGTTCTTTTAAGAGTAATAAAGCTAATTGAGTTGTGTTTGTGTTTAAGTTTTCATGAAATAAGCCAGATTTAGCTAATAATCTTGTAATAAGCTCAATTTAGCTTATTCTGTTTTCTCTAGTTCACAAATTGTTCAAATATTGTTAAAAGTTTTTTAAATACTGTATTTGTCTACTTTTGTTCACCTATGGTCATTTGAATTCAGTTTGATTCAATATTGGAAGCTTTTGGAGTAATAAGCTCATTTCAGCTTATTGAGCTTAAGCTCAGGTTTTAGAGGCTAAGGTAGCCATTAGGATTGTGCTTTAAGGTCACTCACTCAACAAGAGTGACCTAGATTTCAGAGACTACAAGTGCAAAGGTTTAGATTCTTGTTTTTAATTTCAGCATACACATAGCTTAATTCAGTAGCTTATTTCTTTGTCTTTTTGTGTTTAAACCTGTTCAATCTTGCTTAGTTAGTTTAAAGATGCAAATGTTTTAAGCTGATTGTAGTTAGAACTCATTGAAACTCAGTGTTTAGATTCTGTCATTTAGAAGGTTAAGCTAGCTGAGAAAGTACTTATTTTTAGAACATAAGCTAGGAATTTTAGTGTTTAAATAGCTTAATTAGTTGAGTTTAAGACTGAGTAGATAAAAGGTTTTAGCAGTTTTAGTTTTAAAATAGATTTTAAGTAAAATTTAGTTGGGACAGTTTATGTTAAGTAGTGTTTGGGACAAGGTGCTGTTGACTCTAAAAGTCAACAAGAGACTGTCAAAATACTTTACATAGTTGAGATTTTCAGAGTTTTCAAGTTTTAAATAGGTTTTGCAAGTTAGATTGTAGAATTTCAAAGTTTAAAGCTTAAAAAGCTATTTCTAGCACCAGGACAGTTTTAAGTGCAAAGTAGTTTTAAGAGTTAAGCAGTTCAAAGCGTTTTAGAGTTCAATTTGGGTTAATATAGGTTTAGAAACATTAAGATAGGAGTTTATGAGTTCTCAACATTAGAGTTTTGGCCTGCATTTGAGTTTGTGTCAAATACATCAGCATAAGTAGTAGTAACTCAGTTACTACTGCTTGTTGCTCATCATTTTTTAAGCTGTCTTATAGCACTTGAAATTAGGAGTAAGAACTTAGATTTAAGCATTTTAGTAGTACTCTATTAGCTCTATAAAGATCAACTTTTAACTTTCATTTTTAAGCTTTAGATTTAGCTCTTATGTTCCTGCAAAAGTTGTACTAGCAGCAACTTAGATATCAAGGATTTACTTTTGGACTCCTAATTTCTAGTTGTCATTTCCAAAATCCTTTTATCTAGGTTTATTCTATATTCATAGAATAGCTTATTTTCAAAATTCTAGTTTCTAGAATTTAGATTTTAGCTAGTTAGCTTATTAGAAGTTGCTTAATAATAGTTATTAAGCTGATCCTTAGTTTTTTAAGATCAAATTTCTTGTTAATCTAGTTTTCATTTAGCTTATTTCTTTTTAGAAATCCCTAGTACACATTATAAGCTTCTTATAGCTTCTTTTGGTTTTTATTTTCATTGAAAATTAAGCTAGGAATAAGCCAAAGTTTAGAAAAGTTAGGATTTTCAAAGGAAAATCATAGTTTCTGTAGCACAGGTTTAAAAGCTTAATTTCCAGCTTATTAAGTAGATAAAAGTTCAAAGTGCTTTTATTAAAGTTGTAGTAGATAAGCTCATGAGAAACTTTTCTGTTTTAAGTTTTTGCTTAATTTCACTTTTGCAATAAGCTAAATTGTGCTTAAGTCGTAGGGTTTGTTTGGAACATTTTCAATAGTTAAAGGTGTTCTGTTTTAACTATAGTGTAAATTTCAATTACTTTTCCCGCCTACCCTTTACTTTCATTCTTTGCATTTTCTACCCTAGTCTTTTAGGTTTAATAAAATAGTTTTAATATTTTTAATTTTAGTTTAATAAAATTAGGGTTTAGTTTTTAATTAGCAAAATTAGAGTTCAATTGCTATATAAAAATTGGGCATTTTTGTTCCATTAAATTTCTGCACCTTTTTAGTAGTTAAAAACCATTTTTCTTTATTTTTCCAGTTAAATTTGTATTTTCTAGAAATTAAAATAGGTTTTTAGTAATTTCTTTTTCTTAAGAAATTCATAGAAAATAGAAAAATAGTTGGAAAAATCTAATTCTTTTTGTAATAATTTTCTTTTTCATTCTAGTATTTTTGAAAAATAAAAATAGAATTTTAGTGTTAATTTTTAGAAAAAGTTTATTTTTAGTAATTCATTTTTCTTTAGAAATTCATAAAAAATTCAAAAATAGTTAAAAAATTCTAATTCTTTTTCCTAAAATTTTCTTTTTAAATTTGTGATTTTTAGGTATAAAATTTGTTAAAAGTAGTGCCTTAGATTTTAAATTTCAGTTTTAGCTCACGTTTTTAATTTTCGTGTATTAAAATTTCATGCTAGTTAATTGTTTTTAGTTTCTTTAATAAGTTTCTATAGTTCTATTATATTCGTAGTGTAATTCAAAATCCAAAAATCCTTTATCCATTCTTGACTTGAATCCGAATTATTCCCGAATCTCAATTCACGACTTCGTTGGGATACGACCCGAGAAGAAATACTTCCCGGTTAAAAATATACATATTGTGTTTTCTTAAGTGAGATTTTATCCTTTTATTTCTCTTGTTTGAGAAGTAATTTGGAAAGAATTGTCACGGGATTAATACTATATATATATAAATTTGATCATACCAATCAACCCTCTCCTTTTGCAAGCAAGTCCAATGGTTTCCTATGGCAATCTAGGAATATTAGGACCTTTGTAGTTTAATTTTATGTATGTTGTCTTAATATGCTTCAAGTATATTATTTAAATTTGATGTATGCGTGATTGTGTTTTATACATAATTTCTATGTTTAATGAATGATCTTTGATATTATGCTTTGGAGTGTAAATTTTTTTTGGTTGATATCTTGCATTTTTTCCTTTCTTTGCTATATGTTAGAAACATCGGTGTTGTTCCTCTAACTTGTTTTTATAGCAAAATTACCATAACTCGATTCCTTGGTGTCATCGAATGAAGGGGAGTAGACATCAAGGGGGAGCATTTATTCCGTCGGTTTTACTTACATTCATCGACGAAGCCTTTTTGATTCTACAAAAAATGGGAGAAATAGAAATAAAACTCACTAAATACTTGTTTAAAAATAATTTTACATTTAACGAGTTTAGATTTTGTTATCATCAAAAAGGGGAGATTGTTGATAGAAATAATGCCTAAAAACGTTATTAATATTTTCGACCTCTCTACGTTTTGATAATAACAGAATGTAAAAACGACTAATGAAAAATTATTCGTAAACAAATATTTAGTAGTAAATTTTAATTTCGAAAATTTAATCACTTAAAGGTATGAATAAATAAATGCTTAATGCATTTTATGATCAAAGGAATTTTTATTCAAACTCATATTTTTTTTATAAAAATGTCACAAACATTTTTATAACTTTTACAAAACATTTTTAGATTTAAAAGAAATATTTTATTCAAAATAAATATTTTGAATTTAAATTTTCTACCTAAAACGGCTAGAAATGTTCCAGAAAACACCTCCCCCAAAAAAGACAAAAAAGGGAGCGTCCAGGCTTGGCGGCCCCCTTAAATATAAGGGTTGTCCCCTTAATTATTAAGGGGACCGGCACCCTAATTTAAGGGACCGAACAAACAAAAAGTCAACCCAGTTTGCCTATAAATATTGGACTATTTCCCACTTATTTTCTCACCTTTTGCACATACTTTCTTTCTGTTCTAAATCAGGTTATACTCTCCTTTTATTCCTTTGATCATTTAATCATAAAGCTTTATTTCCAAGTGATCCAAGCATTGATCCTCAAGTGCAAGAGAAGAATACTTCCTACCATCAAGTGAAGAATTATATAGCTTAGTGTGTGTCCTTGCAATCTTGTTGCAATTGTATCATATTTTGTAAATCATAATTGTATATTGTGAAGGTGTGTATCGTAGTTGTGTGTATTAAGTAGATTGTGGTGATCATTGTAAGTATAGTTAGATCGGGGTGATCTTAGTAAGTAGTGTTAGATTGGTGTGATCAAGGTAGTGTTTAGTTGAAGTGAAGTTGTGAAGAGAAGTATAGAAAAGTTGTGAATAGCGAAGTAGTGAATTGTCGTGAAGTAGTGTGGTTAGTTGTGATAGATTGGTTCTAGCTAGGATTAGAACTCGACATGTCGCTTAGTGTCGGAAATTGGTGTAAGCTAAGTTGTGTACGGTTTTCTCCGCCTAAAGGGAGTTTGTTGACATAGTGAAGAAAACTCTCGAGTTTGGTGCCCGAGGAGTAGAGTAGGGTGAAGAGGTGCTTCATTACCAAACCACTATAAATCCTCGTATTGTGGTTTTCCATCTCTTATCTCTTATCTTGCATACTTATTTCATATCTTGTCATTACTTATTTGATTAGTTAAATTGTTCATATTGTGCACATTGTGAATTCACATAAAGTCGAATCTAAGTTTTTGTAATCAAACTAAACGTCAAATTAAAAAGCGGCAAACTATTCAACCCCCCTTCTAGTTTTCCACAATATAGGCAAATGATGACTCCTTTACAAGTTTTATCTAATTTGCTATATACACATTTGTCAGCTTGGTTAAGTAAATAACCACTAGACAAAACTACTTCATCAAACTTTTGATGTCATTGCTTAGGTGTCTGTTTCAGTCCATATAGAGACTTAATCAGTTTACACACCTTCTTTTCATTGTCAGGCATAATGAAGCCCTTAGGTTGGCTCATATAGACCTCCTCTTCCAGTTCACCATTTAAGAAAGCTGTCTTCACATCCATCTGATGAATAATCAGATTATGAATTGATGTCATAGCAATCAGCAATCTTATGGTACTGATACATGCTACTGGAGCATAAGTATCAAAGTAGTATATCCCTGACTTTTGTCTAAAGCCCTGAATGACTAGTCTTGCCTTGAACTTTTCAATAGTTCTATCCACCTTCAATTTTGTTTTGAAGATCCATTTGCAACCAAGAGGTTTGCAACCTGGTGGTAGATCAGCCAACACCCAAGTGTTGTTGATTATGATGGAATCTATCTCATCATTAATTGCTTCTTTCTAGAAAGCAACATCCTGAGACTTCATTTCTTCATCAAATGTCTTGGGGTCATCCTCAACATTAAAGCAATAGGAGTGTTGGTCAGAAACCTCATCCCTTGTTTCTTTAATTAAGTATAATTGAAATTCAGGTCCAAAGTTCTTTGAAGTCCTATTTCTTTTGCTTTTTCTAAGCTTAGGTTCAAGTTGTTGAACAACCTCTTCAGTGACCACTGAACCACCAATGTCTTCAGTTCCATTATGAATCTTGAGGCTTGGTTAGGGACTGAAGAGAATCTATTCTCATCATAGATAACATCCTTTGATTCAATTATTGAGTTAATTGAAACAGATTCATTAGGTTCAATTACATAGAACCTAAAGCCTTGAAATGCTCAGCATATCCAACAAAGATGCATTCAATGCCTCTTCACCTAAAGTTTTCAGCTTCGGATAAGAGAGTCTTACAACAGCCTTACAACCTCAAACCCTGAGGTAGTTCAGGTTTGGATTCTTTTTAATCCATAGTTCATAGGGGATTATCCTGTTCCTTTTGTTAGAAACCCTAAATAAATAGCAAGCTGTTAACATAGCTTCACTCCAGAACCCTTGAATCAGTCCTGAGTAGGACAACATGGAATTAACTATTTCTTTCAGTACTCTATTTTTCCTTTTAGTACTCTATTTTTCCTTTCAGATATACCAATTTATTATGGAGTATAGGGGGTAGTCGTTTCATGGATAATACCAATGGACTGAAAATACAGAGTATCCATGTACTCACCTCTCCTATCAGTCCTGATTCCTTTGATAAGGGACCCTTGTTGTAATTCAACTTCAGTTTTGAATACTTTGAATTTATCTAATGCTTTATCCTTTCAATGTAACAAATAAACATAGCAAAACCTTAAAGCATCATCAATAAAAGTCATAAAGTATTTCTTATTCCCTAATGAGGGAGTAGCTTGCAGATCACATAAATCACTATGGATCGACTCCAAAACTTTAGTTTCACGTTTTACATTTTGGAATAGTTTCTTAGTTATTTTGGTCAGCATGCAAGTCTTACACTTTTCTTTGTCCATGTCAAAAGCTGGGATTAACCCATCCTTAGACATATATTGAATCCTTTTAAAGTGGACATGGCCCAGTCTAGCATGCCATATGATTGAATCATTCAGTTTATAGGTTGACATAAAGGCTGAAGCAATATTATCATTACAATATTAAGCCTGAAAATTTGATTACTCAAATAACCAAAACCAATAAACACACCATGTTTAGATAGAACAAATTTATTAGATTCAATCACTTGTTTATAACCACAATTATTCAAAATACTACTTGAAACCAAATTCTTATTTATATTAGGAACATGCAGAACATTAAATAAGGAAACAATCTTTCCAGAACTAAATCTAAGATCCACACAACCACGTCCATGTACTAGGGATGTTGACTCATTTCCTATGTGAAGAATAGATCCATCATTCAGTGACTCAAAGGTCTTGAACCAGCATCTATCTTTACACACATGCACAGTTGCTCCTGAGTCAACCCATCACGCAACATCATCATCCTGCACAAAATAAGCCTCAGGTACATATGTAACGTAATAAACCTGGAGAGATTTATTAAACATATTTTGACCTTTCAATGAGTTGGTTGAACCATCCACTAAACCTTTTGTGCCTGAACCGTTGGCTTTGTTTCCAACATTAACACTTTTGCAATCCCTTTCAATGTAACCAGTTTTGCCACATTTTTGACAAGTAGGTTTAGCCTTCTTGTTAGGATCAGCCCTTGTGTTATCATGATGTTTACGTTTACCCTTGTTGTCATTGTACTTGGTGGAGTTATTATGCTCTACCATATTGATAATTGAAGGACCATCAACATTGTTGCTTTTTGGCTTGTCACTATCCTACACCCTGAGGGACTCCTCTGTGCGCAGATGACTGCCCAACTCAAAAAGATTTAATTCCTTCTTCAGATGTTTCAAGGTGTGCTTGAAATCTTTCCAAGAAGGAGGAAGTTTGTCAACGATACAAGAGACCTGAATGGCCTCATCAATATTCATCTGGTGTTGTGTAAACCTTCCAAGTATACCAAGAAGTTTATTGTATTGTTCCATAACTGGTCTTGAATCAGTCATTTTGTAATTGGTGAAATTACTAATAAGGAACTTCTTACTTTATGATCCTCAGCCATATATTTAGCCTCCAAGGAATCCTATAGTTCTTTGGAAGATTCAACATTTTGGTAAATATCAAATAAAGGATCAGACATACTATTAAGGATTAAACCTCTGCAAACATAGTCATCATTATCCCACTTGGCCCTCTTTATGATTTGTTCCACGGTAGCATTCTCGTCATCTTCAGGAATAGGAGTGGTGAGCACATACACCACACTTATGCTGGAAAGCAAGAATTGCATCTTTTTCTACCATCTTCTAAAGTCCACCCCTTCAAACTTGTCAAGTTTAGAAAAGTTTGAAGCTATATGTTTCATAGCAGCAACAGCCATTAATTATCACAAAATAATTTTCTTTGATTGTTGGTAGTATGATTCCCATAACAGGGTGAAGATAATCAATATTCTGGCTAATTACCAAAGATGGTTACCGGATATCACTTGAATTCGTGTAATCACTTTCCAAAGAAGATTATTCAACCCTATGCTTGGGTTACACGAATACCTCTTTGGGATAAAACCCAATGCTTGTTTTTGTTTTAGGTATAAATCAAGAACCTTTCGCTTCTAAGTGTTTATGTTTTCTGTGTTGTATCCCATGCAGTTGTGATCTCCTATTTATAGGAGAAATACTCAAAACCGTAGTCAAAGAATTATGAGAGATTATAGGAGATATAATCTCTTCCATAATTAGACTCATTGATTATACGAATTAATGGTTACATGACTAATTAAACGTGGTCATTAAATGCAGTCAAACATGCCACTTAAATCGGTCAAAACCTTTACAAGTTAGTTGAATTAATTCCAGTGAGGTTAATGCTTTAGCGTCCTGAACCATTAGCTAACTCACTGAAGAGCATACCCGCTGAAGGTTCAAACTGAAGAGACCCACTGATGAGTTAACCCGCTGAGGATACATCCCATGATGGTATCCTTCAGCTTACTACTCAGGGAGCACAAGCTTAAACCACCAGACAGATGAATATCCATTTAGTTAGTGAACTCACTGAACTTCATCAACGACCTGAATTCCCTTTTAACACTATTAGAGTCAGGGTGTTCAGTGACCTATGGAAGTACACTATGTACCTTCAGTCCCATAACCCGGTATATACTGAACTTACAATTGAACTAAATTTCCAACAAATACCCCAAAAAAGTAAGACCATCATACATTGTAGCAACCATGACCCTCTCGACCTACATACGAAGACCACGACACCTGACGTCATATGTGTTTTGTAATTTAAAAAAAGAATTGTTTGTTTTTATACTACTAGGTTGGTGGCGACAATACTTGTTGATTGGTGAATCCTAAGTGCACAAACTTGTAGTATTTCAAGAATGGGAATAGAAAGCAGTGTCAACTTGTTAACAAGAATTTGGAGTTCATGCACTTGCTCCAAAATAGGTTTCTCGTCAACCATTTGAAAATTAAAGAACTTAGAAATAAGATATCTATTACTGCCTTCTTCTTGTTGCTTGTACTTAAACTCTAAAGGCAGTCCATAACTTTCACGGATCGGTGATTAGGGCATAAACATCATAAATCCTATCAGATATAGAATTCTTGATGTGACCACAACACAAGGTCTCAGCTTCCCTACGAATCGTCCTTTGCTTCTCAAGCTCGAGTACTTCATTCTGATCAACTTCTTCTCCTTCCGCGCAATGGGATTGGCGAGAATTAGAGCCAATAGTAGATCTAGAACATAGAAGATCTTGAGTATGATCAACAAGAACTTCATCTTGTTAGCCCATCGGGTGTAGTTACACTGTCAAATTTGTCCAACTTGACAAATTCCTAATTCATGATACGATGATTTGGGGATGATGCTCCAGCTTCCATGGCAACGACTATTAAGCTTAAAGATTGTTGAATATAACTTAAGCAACAATAAGAGAACTAATAGCCGAACAACTAAACCAAGCAGCAAACTCCTGGACTGAACAACAGCAAACAAGTAACCTGATACAAAGGAACAAAAGGACAGAAACTAGAAACTGCACGGAATAATTTCCCGTCCTTTAAGCTTAATACGAACTCGTATAGTTGCTGCGAGTCTACAAATGTACAAGCCCCAGGATTTGATGCAGCCAACACGTGTATATTCGGCAGCAACTGAATCAACACAAAACACCGGTGATAGCAGAAAATTGTTACTGTGAAGAAGTATGATGGGATGATTATGGTTCTGATATCAAGCAATTGATTTTGTTGTGTGTATTCGAATCACGGGAATGGTCTTATTTATAGTTAAAAAATAACCTCCCACTAAGCAAGTTGTTGAGAAAATACAGGATAAATATTTGACTCAATTCAAACCGTTGCATGATATAGATCATGAACGTGTACATATTTAGTTGTAAAGTGCATGAGAATTCTTAAAGAGACCAATTCATCCATGTTTATCACCAATCACTTTTCACTTATTAACCTTGATATCTCACTTAATTGTAAATCATATCCCCACCATACTTACACAATTGTAAAGTGATAAACTATACAACCTCAATATTCAACATTCACTACTATTATTCTCTCTTCTTCTCTTCTGAAAAAATCTCAAGGACATGATTTTTTTTACCATCTCAAATATTCTCTTTTCTCTTTAAAAATAAATTTGTAAATAGAGTTTTTAAGGTTGGCGGGGGTTTCATTGACTTATATCTTCCAAGAAGTGTTTACACATACCGAGTCCATAGAGACGGGCCCAGAACTCTAAGTGGCAAGTTTACAATTTTTGTTTACGATAATGTAATTGACTAACTAAACAAGACATGCGAAACAAAAGTCTAGGACTAAATTCTTTTGAGAAAAATAGGGATTATGACAAAAATTCAGACTACTGGGCAAAAATTTATACGATTCACGACAAGCCCCTTAAATCCGCCCATGCAAGTCTCTTTGCGCTGTCGCTTTATAGTTAATTTGTCATAAAATCCTTGATTGGGGCACTTGAGAATGTGGTTTCTATATGTGAAGCTCTTTTTAAGGTTTTTCTTTGCAAGTATAATCGTAATTGAGTTACACTCTTATTTTACTTTTTAGTTTAATATTTTATAAGACTTTGCGTCTGCACGTAATGGGTCATTGCACACGAACAAGTCATAAAACAATCACCTCATGTTCAATTTTTTCTAAGTTTTTGATTTTTTTTTTTGATAATTCACACATTCTACTTAAAAATACCCTCACTATATTTTTTTTTATCTTATTAGTTTAACATAATCAAACATGAGAAGTTAACATTAGATAATATTTATTCGTCAAAAAATATGTTACAGCATAAGGTACAGTGGAGCCGACGGCTTGTATAACAACAGAATTCACTGTAACATCAAAAACCCCTTCATGGTTAACATCACATTTCTAGTGTTATGATGACCTCACTTTTCTTTAATAAAAATAAAAATAAATAAATACACGGTGGCGTGAGACACAAAAACGCGAGGCTCGGTACAGTGTCTCGCGCCGTGGTGTGGCGTTTTTCCAGTCCATTTGAGCTGACTACTACGGCTTGAGGCCTGAAAACGCAAAAAAGGGTATGATTGTGACGTTTTCGTGTGACGTTTTTTTGAGAAAACGCGAGTCTTGACGTAGTGTACCATATGCTCTTAGAACATAGACACACCTATAAGTTACTTAACAAATCTTTAATCCTATAATTAGCATTTCTTAAAAGATACTCATGCAAAGCAAATACTTTTTTCGCTTCATTTTTATTGTTAATGTTTTCTTTTTGAGATATTTTAATTAAATTGTTCACTACTAAAAATAGATAGGAAAGTTTGATCAAATTTACTATATTACATTTTTTTGAATTTATTTTTACAAATACTAAAAAAGACCTTAATTAATTAGATAAGGATAAAATTATTATTTTGTAAAAAAAAACAATAATAAATATACTTTTTTTAAACTGTAAAACAGAAAAAATAAAATAAAAGTGGGCCAGTTAAGAGAAATGAGAGATGTTATGGTCGCGTATGATTACATCCATCACGGAATCTCGTGCGTTGTAGCCACCGTACAAAATGGATCGCTATCACGCTTTTCTTTGCCTTTTTCAACCTATTTTTTTCTTCCACCCTCGTGATCCCTGCTAACTTACGCCATTATTTATCCTTATTTATTTCACTTCCTAAGTACTGTTTTAAGATTGTTTACTTGCAATGGTGCACCTATATTTTAATGGCAATGTTTCGAAACCCGGTTCGGTTTGATTGGTTGAACCTAAGGCTGTAAACTAACCGAACGAATATGAACGGAGCCTTGTTCATGTTTGTTCATTTAATTTTAACCGAACAAATAAACAAACACGAACGATTAAACGGACGAATTTTATTGTTCATGTTCGTTTATTAAGAAAATGAGTTGTTCATGTTCATTCATTAAGAAACTAAACGAACATAAACGATTGAACATAAATGAACGTAGGAAAAAAAAACATAAAATTTATCAAATTATGCATAATACTTTGTTTTATAAGTGTTGTTTTATTTAAACATACTAGATTTAAAATTGTACAATTAAAAGATATGATATAAGAACATTAACATATAAATGAATATAAAAGAACGTTAATAACGCATAATCGGATGTTCACGAACATAAACGAACGGATGTGACTTGTGTTCATGTTCGTTCATTTAATTAAACGGACGTAAAATAATGTTCATGTTCGTTCATTTAATAAATAAACGAACATGAATGAACTTTTTACCGAACGGTTCATGAAATGTTTACTGAACGTTCAGTTCGTTTACAGCCCTAGTTGAACCGGTTCTGGTCGAAAAAACAGAACAAATTAAACCGGGTTTTATATTTTCGAAACATGTTTAGATTCGTCGGGTTTAAAGTGACCCGGGTCAATCCGGTTCTTGAGACCCGGCCGAGCTTTGATTTTTTTCGTGTTTTTTACAAATAAAGCAAGTTAATTATATATACTTGCGACGTAATATTATTTTTATATGTTATTTTTGTTAATAAATGGGTTTTAAACTTAACATATGAAATATTCATTATTTACACATATACAAGTTTATATGTAATTTGTATTTTGTTTACTAAGTGTAATAAGACACATTTGTTGTTATTGCCTAACACCATTAAAAATCATGAGACGGCCCTAAGGTTAGCATTCACCTAATAACACCATAATAACAAAACATTTTCTTCAGCTATAACTGTTATTAGTGCATGTTCGTCTCTGTTTTTTTTTCATTTTCTTTTATTAAAAGTCAAAACAAACACATTTTGAACTAAAATTCAATTATGATACGAATTGCAACGAAATTAAAAATACGATACGACAAATACATAAAAACTAAAATTATTTTGCTCGGATCTTGTCTTTGATTCTTTCGATATTAGCTGTATTTTTCGGCCTCATCCCCTCGGTGCTAAAATTGAGAAACTTCAACTCCTTGAATTTCTTGAAACGTGACATAATCATTATTTAGCACGTTCTTGTTGTAACTCTTCTTGGACCATTTCTTGGAAAGCTTCGTAAACCATAAGGGATGTATTTTGCACTTTACTCTTTTGTTTTTGTAGAAGAAGTGTTTTGTTATATATTTTTGTATATTTTTTTGTTTGTTTTATAATTTGTATTCTAATTTAATGAATAAAAAATTAGTTTGTTTAAAAAAATAGAAAAGAAAAAAAAAACGGGTCCCAAAAAGTAGCTGTTACGAGTGAAGTGGTATTTTGATGTGTTTATACTAAAAGTTAACGCACTTTTTGGTATCATGAGTGTCGTGACAGTGAGGGGTATTTGTTTCGGCTTATGAAACATAAGCCCATTTGGGCTTATATTTCATAAGCCCTAATTTGCCGGCTTATTTTAAGACTTCTGGGCTTATATATGTTTATTATCATATGATAAACTTATATTAGCCTATAATCTCAAAATAAGCCAGAAAATTGGAGTTTATGATATATAAGTCGAAATCAAATTTGATTTGGGATTATATTTTCTATGCCTCAATTTTCTAGCTTATGTTGAAACTATAAGTATAATAAACTTATATAACCTTTAAGTTTTAAAATAAGTCAGAAAATTGAAGCTTATAAAACATAAGACTTATGTTTTATAAGCCAAAACAAACACACCCTGAGTCTAATAAGAATCGATGATTCATGGCATAGTGGCATTCCTTATACTTCAATCCGAAAAAGGAAACTGACCAATACAACAACGACAACCACGTAATTTACTCTAGAAAAAAAAAACTTGCAAATTCGCAATTACAGTAGTTGATTAATTCAATAAAAAAAACATTGTTTACAAGTCTCTTTCCTTCACTTACATAAACAAAAAACACACGCGCATACACACCACCTCTTTCGTCTCCTTCTTCCTCCCTTCTTAACCCAAAAATAAAACAAACCATCACCCTCTTCCTCTGTCTTCACCATATTCACACATCCAAACACTCCCTTAAACACCACATGCATGACCCAAACACCCCTTAATCACATGACAGACATCCAAAACCAATACCCAATCACATCAAAACTCATCACAGCCGTTAAAAAACCATCATGGCTACTTTTATTCCTTCTTTTCACACTCATATTCATCCTCACAATCCAACTCACCACAAACCAACCCATTTTCCCAACCCGACCCGTTTCCAACATGGGTCATGAAGCCATGCATGGGTTAGATACGTGTGATGGGGTTGTCCCAAAAAGGGTGTTCAAGAAGAGTATATTGGAATATGGTGGTGTGGGTGATGGTGTGACGTCGAACACGGCGCCGTTCATGGCGGCTATGGTGGAGATGAGGAGGTATGAAGGGAGAGGTGGGGCCCAGTTGAATGTGCCTGAAGGGAAGTGGGTTACTGGTAGTTTCAATCTTACTAGTAATTTTACTTTGTTTTTGGAACATGGTGCTGTCATCATGGGTTCAGAGGTAATTTTGCATATGTTTTTGTGATGTTTGTTTAATGTTTTTTATGGGATTTGTGGTTTGATGGGAAAAAGTCAAAAAATTTGACTTTTTTGGTGGTCTTAAATAGTTGCTTGATTAAATGAGTTTATGTTTATGTGACAATTTGATTAGTAGTAAGTTGGTTTTGATTGCAACGTTGACTTATGGTTAAAGTGTAACATACGGAGTATATGTTTAGCGAGACTTGGTTTTGTTAAGATAGAGAGTTGAAGTGTAGTGAATTAGTGGGTGACGATAGGCCGATCTTTGAAGTTGTTGGAAAGCTCTTTTGATGAAACAAATGTTAGAAATAATCAATGGTTTTGATCAGAAAGGTAAAAGAGAGGTAACTTTCTGTATCTATTTTGGTTGAGTGAATTTATTTGGCTTAAAGTGTTTAGTTGCCCAATAAATGAACTAGTTAGAATTGCAGAGGATATCAGTTTCAACAATTCTTAGGAGTTATGAGGGCTTAGTTTTTATCATGAGAAGAGTTATTGGTAGTCATTTCCACTAACAAAAATTTCTGTTAACTTGAAAATATTAAGTTCCTTTACGCTTAAATTTATGTTAACTTGAAATTTTTTAGTTCATTTATGCTTACTCTATCACTATATACAGCGGTTTTGACATTAGGCTAACGGTCAAACAACTATCTAATCAAATTGTTGCTAGTCTAGTTTTGCTGTGAATACTAGCATGCTTAAGAAACTAGATGCTTAATCTTATGATTGTTTTTTGTTTTCTCCATGGGAGATCATTTGCACACTCAAATGTAGAAGCAGTCAAAACATGATGTATACACGTTACAACTATTTAATGCATAAGTTAGTGTGTCTCAATCAAAAGTTGTGTGTGCAAATTAATTCCCTTTTCTCTATTATCTCATTTTAATTTTTTGTTTGAGTAATAGGATCCTAAGGAATGGCCTATTATCGAACCATTACCTTCCTATGGAAGAGGGAGAGAGAGATTGGGAGGGAGACATATAAGTCTGATTCACGGTGATGGCCTCACAAATGTTGTCATTACAGGTACACCATCATTTTTTACTTTTCTTTTACTCTCAATGATTTACATCAAAGGTACTTTTGACTACTAAATACAACAAGCTACACATTGCTCTACAAAAACAACGCCCCTAGACAACAATAGATTCTTTTATAAGAATTCACTTATATGCATGTTGTAGATCATGTTGATAAGTATATCCCGCGGTTTGACTACTGACTTAATATTAGCCAAGTGTGTTGCCCACTAAAACATGCATGGCAAACATGATTGAGTAGATTCAAGTTAGTGGTCACATAACAAGATTTAGCGGGTTAATTGGCCTGCTTATTAGCTAACATAAATTTACTTTTACCTTTTTACTTAGATACTTTGTTGCCGATAATATTTTAATCCATAGCGTTGTCTTTTTTCTTCTAATTCTATATCTACATGTCTACGTCAAGCATCAACCATTCAACCCTACAATTGACTAGTATAATCTCAAAATCAGAATAGATTACTAGGGAACAAATGGCGTATTAGCTAAACTAATATTGTTTCTTTTAATATTCTTGTTGATGACGGTGAATAAATTGATTCGTTGGAGACGTACCAGATCATGTTACCTTTTTTCTTGTCATTACCACCAAATTGTTGTCATTATTACTTGTTTGGTTCTTTAATTTTTTAAAATTAGCAAAGTGTGGTGGGAAATCATGACCTTTAGCATTATTTTATCATAGAGAATCAATACCATATTTCTTTAGGCCAAAATAATAATCTTATTTGCTAAACACTACAAAGGTGAATCATACCTATAATTGTGTTTTATTCATGTATTATTTTGTCAGTGAATAAGTTCTTTAAATACTGGTTCAAATGCAAGCCTCTATTCCATGTTCCATTTAACTCAGTTGGCGTTTAAAAGTTGTTTTAATTATTTGTATCTTAGAATAATCCCATGTTCAAGATAAAAAGGTTACACTCTGTCTTGTACAGTCAAAAGATTCATTTCAGGATCCAAAATTGACAAATGCTATAATTTATCTTGACAAATGATATAATTTATCTTGAAACTGAAAAACTTTGTTCATGGCAATACTTTAATATGCGATTTAGCAAACCCACGTCAGATTTGCATCATGGAAATGGACAAAAGGTCAATAGGTTGACTATTTTCAACTATATGGGCTACAATCTTGATGCTTAATGATAAAGATTTTGAGCCGAATTGCACAAAAGAATGTGTGATGGGAATGTATGATATGGATTTTTTGTATGGTTTCAGGACAAAATGGAACTATCGATGGACGTGGTAAAATGTGGTGGGACCTATGGTGGAATAGGACATTGGAACACACTAGAGGCCATCTTGTTGAAATCATGAACTCAAGAAATATACTCATTTCGAACCTTACATTTCGTAATTCTCCCTTTTGGACCATCCACCCTGTTTACTGCAGGTTCGATCTTCCTCCTTTCTCTAGTTTGAATTTTGAGAGTTAAAGCTAGCATCTTGTAAAAAATCATAGAACTTTTAAAGTGGACAAATAGCCTGCATGACCATCAAAGTTAAAGGCATAGGTTTTATTTCATCTAATTCAGAGGGATTGTTATATCATCATAATTCCCTACCCAATGCCTTAACGACTTCTAAAGTGGTATGTTGATGCTACTTTTTATCATTTAAAGCCATTTTTATCATACACTATGAATTGCTTTGTTACAGAATATGACACTAAAATATAATTAGAATACAATAGAAAATCGGTAAGGGCTCCATCATGCAGTTTTTCCAAATCCTCCCTGGTCCAGATTTGGATCTAAAGGTACTTGCTTTTGTATAAAGTGGCACTTATTTTGTTTATTTTTTCCGGGTCTGTTTCTTTAGCCCATTTCATTGCATTTTTGTATCTATTACGTGGCCCATCTTCATTTATAGTCTTATGTATAATTGAAGTGCTCTCGTTTTTTTTATAAATATATTTTTACTTCGGTTGTCTGAGCACTTGGCACTTTAAACATTGAATAGTCATGAATCTTAAAACACAGAGCACATGATCCTTCACATGTTTTATGTCATGATCAAGAAGCTGCACATGATATTGTTTTGATTTAATGAGCATAATGAGGGCAATGTGTCATAAGCATCCACAATTAATACATTAGATGCTAGAAATATAAAATGGAGATAATTATTGTCTCCACCCACCCACCCAAAAGAGAAAAAAATGTATATGGACGACTCCCTTTCGCCAACTATTTTGAGGAATTTGGTTTCCGTTTTTTAACTATGCTTTAAAACTAAATGTTGTGTATTATTATTTGCAGTAATGTTGTAATAAAAGACATGACAATATTGGCTCCACTTAAGGCCCCAAATACTGATGGCATAGACCCAGGTATTGCTTTTATGTACCGTCAATATATGTTACGTTTTTTGGTATTATAATTTCATCATGTCAAGCTTGCCCCATTTGTTGCGAGTATTCCCTAATTGCCCTAAAAAGTTTTAGATTTTACCGTTTGACCTGTTTAAGCAAGACTAAACTGCAGCAATATTTATAATAATTCCCTTTCTACCCTTAAAAGTGTAATTTTTTCTGTACTATTACAGATTCATGTACAAACGTCTGCATTGAAGATTGTTATATAGAAAGTGGTGACGATCTTGTAGCTGTAAAAAGCGGGTGGGACCAATATGGCATAAACATGGCCCGCCCAAGCTCGAACATTATCATCAGACGAGTATCAGGCACGACCCCGACATGTTCAGGAGTCGGGATTGGTAGCGAAATGTCCGGAGGCATTTCAAATATTCAAATAGAAAATCTTCACATTAGAAATTCAGCGGCTGGTATCCGGATAAAAACAGACATAGGTAGAGGGGGGTATATTGAAAATATCACAATTACTAACATTACAATGGACGGGGTTAAGGTGCCCTTAAGGTTTAGCCGAGGTGCCGATGACCACCCCGATGACGCATGGGACCCAAAAGCGCTTCCGAGGATAAAGGGTATATTTATTACTAATGTAGTCAGTTTTAATTCAAGAAAACCGCCTATGCTATTAGGGATTGAGGGTGCCCCTTTTGAAGGAATATGTATGAAAAATGTTAGTTTGTTTGGTTTAAGGCCAACCGTGCAATGGAGTTGTGAGCATATATCAGGTTTCGTTAATGGTGTTTTGCCATCAGCCTGTGCGTTGTTGCAAAGAAATGCTTCATTGACGTGTACATAGAAGACAGTGATTTGTGGATATGGTTCCAGAAATTTGAAAGTTTTGTTCCAATTGGATATGGTCATCGATGACAAGAAACGAGCAATGACTTGTCAGTAGCATTCGTTACAATCCATCAATGCATCGATGGGCTGTATTGTACAAACGATTGAGCACTGATCGGAAGAATTTTTTTTTTGATGCGTATACTCTCTAACGGGCACCTGTTTTTGTATGCACTTTGGACAGTCAGGGAAGTTGAAATACAAGTTCTGATGTTAAAGGTATACGTCGATGCAGCGATGTTCTCCTGTATCTCTGGATGATTATTATTCTTTTTTCTGTTCACAGCTTCATTGTTTATTTTTACTGCCAAAATGGCTCTACTGATGTAACAAGTGACGAGTGAATACACATTTAACACAACTATAGTGTTTCTGTTTATGAAAAAAGGAATACCTTGCAACACTTTGTGCGATCTGTGATAATCCAACACAGTTCTTTTGCATATGTTAAATTAAGGGTTGGATCAGTTGGAAAAACTCCTCTTGTTTGGAGACATTTGCGAAAGTTCGATCCCTACTCCTTGCAAAAAGGCCAGATGTCTTCCGGAAGCAGCCTCTCTACCTTCAGGTAGGGGTAAGGCCGTCTACATCTCACCTCCTCCATACCTCGTAGAAGACGGGATTGGGTACCGTTGATTTTTCCTTTAGTTCTTTTGCATAGTTCACGATGAAGAAGCTTCTCTTATCTGAGGACATGACCACTTATAGGAACGAGTAGATAGATAGAATTAGATTAGTTGTCTTTGCTTTATGCTTAAGACTTTGTTTTTAGGTAGAAAACCTTTTTGCTTTATGCTTTCTCGATCTTGGTTGCTCTCGTAGGTCTTTTTTTAGAGAAAATTCCTGTTTTGGCCACCCGTACATGGCCTTTGGCGTGTTTTGGTCAACTTTGATTCTACTTCCCAAAATGGTCTAGCTCTACCACTCTACTTCTGTTCTACCAAGTTAGATGATTGACACGTGTTCATTTTTTAATTAAAAAAGTACATATGATTTGAAAGTTTGTCTTATTATTAATATGTTAAAAAGTGCGAAAAATTTCGCAGTTGCCATTTGGGTTATGTGTTATCTTGAAATGACCCTGACAAATTTTTTTTCTTCAAAATACCCATGTAAATCGCGCCCCCACACCCGCGATCTACATTTGTCCACGTGTCGTCCATTCTGCGGTTAACGAAAAAAAAAAAAAAAAATTTAAAAATGTAGATCGCGCCACCCCCCCGCGATTTACTTTAATTTTTTTTTTTTTGGTTATTGAAAAAAAAAAAAAAAAAATTTAAAATGTAGATCGCGCCACCCCCCGCGATTTACTTAAATTTTTTTTTTTTTTTTCGAGTCCGGTTAGGTATAATATTAGGATTTAGGGTATGTCATGCTTAGTTTATTGATCTCGGGCATGTTTGCGTACGTATTTGGATACTCAAATGTTTTATTTAAAATAATTTATTTGGTCATTTGTGTAGTCTTTGATGAGCTCTACTTAATGAATAAAGATTTAATAAAAATAGTTATAATATGCCTAAGATACGATGGTGCAAAATGTGTCAGTTTTTCATTTTGTAAAATGTTTAAAATCACAAATTTTAAACCTATGAAAGAGATACCCGTCACATTTAGATGGGCAACCTATTACGGGTATCTAAATGTGACGGGTATCTCTTTCATAGGTTTAAAATTTGTGATTTTAAACATTTTACAAAATGAAAAACTGACACATTTTGCACCATCGTATCTTAGGCATATTATAACTATTTTTATTAAATCTTTATTCATTAAGTAGAGCTCATCAAAGACTACACAAATGACCAAATAAATTATTTTAAATAAAACATTTGAGTATCCAAATACGTACGCAAACATGCCCGAGATCAATAAACTAAGCATGACATACCCTAAACCCTAATATTATACCTAACCGGACTCGGATTTTTTTTTTTTTTTTTTTAAAGTAAATCGCGGGGGGGTGGCGCGATCTACATTTTAAATTTTTTTTTTTTTTTTTCAATAACCAAAAAAAAAAAAATTTTTTTTTAAGTAAATCGCGGGGAGGGTGGCGCGATCTACATTTTAAATTTTTTTTTTTTTTTTTTTCGTTAACCGCAGAATGGACGACACGTGGACAAATGTAGATCGCGGGTGTGGGGGCGCGATTTACATGGGTATTTTGAAAAAAAAATATTGTCAGGGTCATTTCAAGATAACACATAACCCAAATGGGTACTGCGAAATTTTTCGCTTAAAAAGTCTATAATACCCTCGTCTTTATCTCTTTATTACCACTAGGGGTGTCAAATGGGTCAACCCGACCCGACCCGAACCCGACCCGAACCCGATAAGGCCTTATAGGGTCGGGTTGATTCGGGTCAAACTTAGCTTATCGGGTTTATCGGGTCAACCCGATAGACCCGATAGCCTTATAGGGTCGGGTTAGGGTTTTATTTAGTTTGCTATCGGGTTATCGGGTTGACCCGATAAACCCTATAAACTAATTGAATATTTTTTATAAATATCTTATCATAAAAACTAACTAATAAAAGGTAGATATTGATTACTTTTTTCATTTATGATAACTTCAAAACTTATTAGATCATTCATGAATTCTGTTTGATTTATTACAAGTTTATAAGTAAAATTAAGTTATTCATAACTGAGCTCACATTGTCTCAAAGAATGAGAGTTTATAATGACAACAACCAGATAGCTTATTTTCATGACTACAATCATACAAGTATAAGTTATACATGTAATAGGCGAAGCAGTTCTGACTTATGACTAATGGAAAAAGTGGAAGGTTACGGGTAAAAATGAAACATACTGCCTACTGTCAAAATAAATTGCACACTAATTGGACATGTAAATGCTTATTTTTTTCGTTATACATTGTGTCAAAGGAAGCTATAGATGCGATGTTGCTCCTAACTATAAGTTAATGTCATAATACGATATATTTTAAATGAGTGAATTTGTGGCTTGAAATTAGCTCTAACCCGATAACCCGATATACCTGACCCGACAACCCGCAACCCGATAGACCCGCAACCCGATAACCCGATACCCTATCGGGTCGGGTTGCGGGTTAGTGTTTATTTTATCAAAACCCGATAGACCCGACCCGATAAGCCTCAAAACCCGACCCGATAACCCGTTTGACACCCCTAATCACCATGTTGGGTTTGTTCCGGTGATAACTCATGCCTTAGATTACATTCTTCCCAATCTCACTTTACTCCTTTTTTTAATCATACCTAAGGACTTCTACTCTATCTAATGGAGTGTCCCTGGGTAGATCCCTCCAGTTCTGGCTGGATCATAGAACAAAAATTCCTATCCTTAACCACCTTATAACTCCATATATAACAATAGTTGGTCGGTCTTTGATATTTCCATAGAAGCCATAAAACCATTGAAAAATCAATCAACATGTTCAAGAAATTATTTATCACACATTGAGAGTTTTCTATATCACCAAAAGGCCACCCTACACATATGCATCATATTATGATAGAGTTTTGCACATGCGAGGATGGGAACACACTTATATTCAAAAGAACTTATCCGTTATTAAGCCATATTAATCACATTTTAATCACTATTCTCCCCCTTAAAAATTGCATATGTGGTGACAATTTTTGACTTAACAAGTGAATTAAAATACAAGTTAATGTATGTTAATCCACTTTTAAACTAACTAACCAATGGGAGAACAGGAATGCATGCCGAATGAACTAATATTAAGTGGTTCATTTATTAGAAATTATACTCCCCCTTAATAAAAGATTAGAGTGAAAAGTTAGAGGGGGAGTTTCTTGAGCACACAATTTTGAAAGATTTTGAATTTTTTTTAAATATCTTGAAAAATTGTGCTCAAATGGAAAATGATTTTATATTTGTCTTATTAATTATCATTTTCTTGGTGCTTCTCTTGAGCATTCAAAACTTTGAATGTTTATATGACTTTGCTCAAGACCGAGAAGATATAAACTTCTTGTTTTTGAGGATAAATGTGCATAAATGAACATTTTCCTTTCTTTGGAGACCGAGTCCTAAGCTGACATTTACTTAGAAGTCGTAGAGAAAATTTGAAGAGTGATGTGTCGTTGTGTGGTGTATATTTTTATGATTTAAGTTTTAAATTTATATTTTGCCGACTTAACCAAAGACAACAGTTTAACGGGCAGTGTACCCAGTCGTCGGAGAAGATTATTTTTGGTATTTTTGAAATTTTTGATTTTCTATTTTGCTTTTATAGGTTTTACATTTTTATATTTTTCTTTTCAGATAAATATATACAAAGAAATTATTGTGATTTTGCAAGACGTTCAAGCTCCTGTGGAGACAAACTGCGTATACCAAGGCGACGAACCAAATAGTTAAACCTATCCACTGGAAGGGCTTTGGTAAAGAGTTCGGCCAATTGGTAATCAGTCTTGACAAAATACAACAATCGTACCCTTTTCTACGTGCTCCTTTATGAAATGGTAGCGGACAAAGATGTGTTTTGTTCTTGAAGGTTGGATCGGGTTACAGGATATGGCTATGGCTAATTTCGAATCATAATAGATAGGAACCTTGTTGAAGTAAAAGCCATAATCCGTTAATAGTGTCCGCATCCAAATGACTTGGGCACAACAAGCTGATAGATACACATATTCTTCTTCTGCGGTTGACAGCGCCGTACAGTCTTGCTTTTTTGATGACCAGCCTACCAGCTTTTCGCCTAAGAATTGAGTTCCATCGGAAGTTCTCTTGAAGTGTATTTTACACAAAAACTTTTTTATTTAACTTTTTTTTGGTTGTATCCTTCGATTATCAGCTTTGAAATCCAGTTAGTTCATAACCAGAATCCTTCGTATACCAGAGACCCATATTGATGGTTCCCCGGAGATAGCGAAAGATCCTTTTAACCTCTTTGAGGTGCTTCTCGGTTGGCTTAGCCTGGTACCGAGCACATAAACAAGTAGCATGTACAATGTCTGGTCTACTTGATGTAAGATACATAAGGGCATCAATCATGCTTCGATATTTCATTGCATCGACTAAAGTCCCATTCTTGTGAAGGTCAAGCTTGTCTTTGATCTCCATTGGAGTTCCAACAGGATCACAAGTTTTCATTTCATATTTTTTAATGATTTCTAACACGTAGATGGACTGGTTTATAAAGATGACACAGGGGGGTTGGTTAACTTGTAAACCAAGGAAAATGCATCTTCCCCCAATATTCGACATTTCGAAGCGGCTTTTCATAAGGTCATAATATAAATCAGTATACCTAGGGTTTGTAGAACCAAAGATAATATCATCTACATAGACTTGTACCACTAAGATGACTTCATCAAAGCGTCTTAAAAATAGCGTTGGATCAATGGTGCCTTTGAAGAAGTGATTTTGTAGGAGAAACTTTCACAATTCGTCGTACCATGCCCTTGGTGCTTGTTTTAGCCCATAGAGCGCCTTCTTTAGCTTGTAGACATGGCTTGGATGATCGGCATTGATGAAACCTTCAGGTTGACACACGTTGATGTGTCGTTGTGTGGTGTATATTTTTATGATTCAAGTTTTAAATTTATATTTGGCTAACTTAACCAAAAACAACACTTTAACGGGCAGTGTACCCAGTCGGTGGTAGGTTCGTGGTAAGTAAGGTGTCGAACACTTGAAGCGAGGTTAAATATCTCAATTTTTTCATTTATATCTTGGTTTTCTAATCTATGTTAATTTAATCTAAGTCAAACCTATGCTAATCCGATGTTAGTTATAATCCTAATTCTAAAAGGTAAAAGGGGGGTTTTCAGCCTGAGAGACTAGCACGGTTTGGTGGTGACTACAATCAATTCAGGACACTTTATCCCACACAAGCAACTTAATAGAGATATAAAAGAGCTCTCGAGCTTATGATAGAAAAAACTGTATTAGCATCAGTATCTGATTAGAAGTTGGTTTTGTTTATTCTGTGCAATGATTACTTATCTTGAAGAGGCATATCATTCTTAAAATTAGGCTGGGACTTTATCCTAGACCTAGTCTCATTAATTCTGTCTCATTAAAGCAATCCCTCATAATTTTATTTACTTTTATGTTATTGGTTGAACATGACACAACTTGAGACACAAACATTAGAGAATCTCAATCCCGTTACCATATGTGCCTCAAATTATGTTCTAACAACCCATACATTTTCTATAGTGTCGTATTATAAAGCTATCTTTTAGGCCCATGTGGTGCAAATCATAAGTATAGACTAGACGTTTATAAGATGATTTGTTCTAAACTAATGTCGTCATGTATATAGATACAGGATTGGATGATGATGGGTAATTGAAGACGATTATTACAAGTTCTATATATTTACACCTAATCAAAGTAAGGTATAAGCTTCTTCCGTAGTTGATTATGAAATTCAAATAATGAATCTCCAAGTTTATATACTCTTGCTTAAATTCTTGCTCCATTTTGTTCTATTTATTCACATTCATAGGTGTCATTATTTGGAGTGTATAATCTCCACTTTTGATGTATCTAAACGAGGTGTATCACAAGATCATCAGGTAAGTATGTATTATTAAATTTTTTTATAACTTGGCTTAGGTTAATTTGCACGTTCATTTAGGAGATGGATTATTTTTAGGTGGGGTAAGTGAGGACATAAACTTAAGAAACGAGGAAACAAATTGGAATAAAAGTAGGCATATTAGTATTGAAACATGACTACTTGATAAAAACAATAAACGAAAACAAATTAGGATATAGCTAGGTGTATATAATTTGTATGCTAACAGTAATTCGTATACTAAAATTACTACTTGATAAAAAAACATAATATGGTGACTAATTTGTATGCTAAGAGTGTATACTTTTTATAAGAACTTCAAACTAGGAATCTGGTGTAATAAAATATAAGCATAACGCTTTAAGCTAAAGAACACTTGGAACAATTATCTTTATTACTGTTAGCATACAAATTAGCACATTTTTTATTTGGTGTGTTGGTGACCCAGGTCCTTGATACACTTTCTTTAATCATGTCTTTAGTTGGAATGGTAATTTTGGCTTGTTGGTTACGATGATTAAGTGCCAACTTTTTTTAAGATGATTATATGTGTTGTTTATACATATTATAGGATGTGAGTTTGTTGTTGGTTGGGTACTTTTAAACGGGTAATTTTAGAATAGGTCATGCTGACCCGCTAAATAGTTGTATCAGGTATTAACTAGGAACTAAGCTTTTCAGTACTAATATATTTTTTTATGGGTCAATAAATTAATTTAGCTCATTTGAATAGACATTGTGCCAAATTTAGAACCATTTAACATGTCATACCCAGTGGATTTGACATATGCATAAATAACTTTAAAGTTTTTGTGTATTTTAACGAATGGAAGTAATCACAAAAGGTATGTAATGGTATACCTTTTGTGGAAAACTAGAAGGGGGTTGAATAGTTTACCGCTTTTTAATTTAAGGTTTATGTTTGTTTGTAAAACTTAGATTCGACTTTTTGTGAATTCAATGCTTGCACAATATGAACAATATAAGTATATGAAATGATAAAATAAAACAAGAGATAAGAGCAAGAACAATCAAACCACAACGCGAAGATTTATAGTGGTTCGGTAACGAAGCACCTCTTCGCCCTACTCCACTCCCCGAGCACCTAACTCGAGAGTTTTCTTCACTATGTCAACAAACTCCCTTATGGCGGAGAAAACCGTACACAACGTTGCTTACACCGATTTATGACACAAAGCTAAATGTCGAGTTCTAATCTTAGCTAGAACCAATCTAACACAACACAACTTCACGACTTCACAACTTCACAACTTCTTCACAACTTCAAGACTTCACTTCACCACACTATTTATATCACAACTATCTAACACTACTTGGTAAGATCACCACGATCTAACTATACTTACAAAGATCGCCAAGATCTAACTACTACACACAAATACAAGATGTACAAATGATTTACAAGTATGTGATATGGATGCAACAAGATTGCTATGCACACTAAGGTATAATACTTCTTCACTTGATGATGAAAGTATTCTTCTCTTGCACTTGAGGAATTAAGCTTGGATCACTTGGAAACAAAGCTTTATGATTAAATGATCAAAGGATTTTGGAGGGGATATGTGGGCTGTTTAGAGCAGAAAGAATGAGTGCAAAAGGTGAGAAAAATATTAGGGTGCCGGCCCCCTTATAATTAAGGGGGCCGCCCATGTATTTAAGGGGGCCGCCCATTTTCAGACGCTCCTCTTTTTGTCCTATTCAGGGGAGGTGTTTACTGGACCTTTTCTAGCCGTTTTAGGTTCGAAAATTTGAAATTCAAAATGTTTATTTTGAATAAAACATTTCTTTTAATTGTAGAAAATGTTTTGTAAGTTTATAAAAATGTTTACACCATTTTATAAAAGTTTGAGGTTGAATAAAATCAGAACTGTTGTAAAGTTTATAAAAGTTTACATATTTTATAAAATGTGTGGGAGGTTGATTAAAAATTTCCTTTGAACATAAAATGCATTAAGCATTTTTATTATTCAAACCTTAAGTGATTATTTTGTTGAAATGAGAATTTACTACTAATTACTTGTTTACGTTGAACGTTTTTATATTTTGTGATTATCAAAACGTAAAGATGTGAAAAAATATTAGTAATGTATTTAGGCATTATATTTTTATCAACGGGCTTTTTGGGTGTAATCCTAAAATTTACCAATTTAAACAAGTTACTCCATCTAAATCCATAGTACTCATCACTGTGATCTCAAATAGATATACCAAGCCAAGTTCTAAAGTCTACTACATCACCGGCACACTCATATTTTGTGGAATTTGGGTAAACATTTAGAAACGGATAGGTTAAATCCTCATAATATCTAATAAGGGTTATTGTGTGCGGGTTATGTATCAAGTAATTTCACAAAAGTATGCTTGAATTTTTTTTTAAATTTTAGCATAATTTAAGCATTTTAGTGTGAAAAATAGGACAAGTAAACATTCTAATTCCCATCCCCCCACTTGAATTATACAACGTCCTCGTTGTATAGATAAAACATTAAAAACAGGAATTAAAAAGAATTAGAATAAGAAACTCCCCTGATATTTGCTCGGTAGATTCTCCATGTTGAGTTTATTGAGCAAGAATTTGTGTTGCACAGCCACCTTGAAGTTTCAAGACTCTAGCACCTCCAGACTTGTAGATATTTCAACCAACTCGTCGATTTCTTTTCTTTCATTGAGGTCCTATGCAAATAATAGGAAAAACATGCATTCCTATTTTTGGTACCTATGGTTAATTTAAACTAAACTAAACAAACTAAATATAAGTCAGTCTGGTGAATACGCCGTATCATGTGCATGAATACGCCGTATTGCCAGAACTAACAATAATGTTTTTAAAGTGCATAAAAAGTAAAGACTGATAACGTCCAGACAATCAATACGCCGTATGGTATAGAGCGGATACGCCGTATTAATGTCTGGGAAGACAGACTCGACAAAAATAAATAACATTCCGGGTTGTCTCCCGGGAAGCACTTTTGTTTACAGCAAAGTCTTTAAGTTAGAGTTTTCTTCAGCATTTCTTCATTAAGCTCTAGTTACCATCCATCCTTCTTCCATCATACGAAAGATTTCCTGGTATGCTCGGCATGCATTTTCGTTTGCTCACGCCAAATCGTCGTATTTATCTTCTTTAACAGCAACATACTCTTCATCTTATCTGAATGAATACTTGATCATCTCGAATTTTCTTATATTGCACACCGGCAGCTCATGAATTTCACATAACTCTTCTCTATCATGAGCTTCATGATCTATCTCATGTTCATGATCATGGTTCGTATCATCATAAACGTTTCATCATTTCATTCGTTCGTAATGTGACTCATCATCATTGTCATCATCGATTAATCCCTCCATGATAGCCTTATTACTTAAAGCATCATCTTTTAGCTCGATATCCTTCAAAGCATCGTACCATTCTAAATCTTGGTAACGGAGCGTGTTTCCTACAATGTAAGCTCCTAGTAAGTTTCCTCCATTATAGAATCCATCATTCATCCAACTACATGTTGGCCATTCCGAATACCCAGTTTTATAGTTAAAAGGCTTGCAAGTATGTTTGACTGGTTTTGGTTCTTTCCATACTCCGGTGTCAGTCCATGGTTTCTCTTCCACCCAAGGTACGTCTTTGTTCCATTCATAAATCCAATCATCCTTATATTCGTCATAAGTCTTGAATCCCTCAATGTCCTTAGTAAGGAGATCAGGATCTATCCTGAGTAGGTAATTGAACTTTTTAAATTTTTCGCACAGCGATGTTTCATAATCAAACAAGTTTGTTTCAATCCTAAAAATTTCATCGATTTCTTGTTCATCGTCGTGGTCAGATTCCTCAAGATCAGAAGATTCATCATCCGTTGGCTCAATTTCGTCACTTCCCATTTTTCAATAATCCCACAAAGCTCCTTTAGTAAATATATTCATAGTCTTATAGTTCACAAACTTTGAGGCCAACCAATTTTCAAACTTGGGGTTAGTAGGGTCCCATCTAATCATCTGTGTGTTAATTTTGCCAGTGCGAGACGGCAGGTAGTATTTTTCCAAAGAATTTGGCAGTTAAATCGACCCAACTATCAATTGATTCTTTAATATTGTCAAACCATCTCCTAGCTCCACCAACTAATGAGATTGGAAAGACAACAACTCAAAGCTTATCATGATTTACATTGGGTAAATCAATTGGGTCAACAATTCTGAGGAAGTATTCGATATGCTTGACTGCGTCTTCCCCATTGGTTCCATCAAATGCATTATTGTGCAAATCATCAAGGAATTTCCCTTTTAGCTCATAGGTGTTCTTTCCATTAACCGTAATGCATGTAATCCCTGAATAGTAATCTTCTTGGTCATTAGTCGTGAATTCTTTCATAGTTGATTCCGTTTTCTTGTCTGCCATATCTTCTTCAATCAACTAGCTCTGATTAGTATTATTTGTAACAAAGGTAAAATTATCAGCAGGATTTGCTCTGAAGAAAGATAGAAAAAATTTTAGCACGAAAATCAAATATGAAAACTAAGATTCTGATTTTGTTTCAGATGATCGATACGCCATATTCAATTGAAGTGAATACGCCGTATTAATCTTTTGAGTGAATACGCTGTATTGGACAGAAAGTTGGATACGTCGTATCCAATGGTGGTGGATACACCGTATCGAGTTATCGACCAGAACAGTGTATTAGGAAAACAATTAAATATGCAAACAATTAAACACACAAATATACAAGCAAACAATTTAAAGACAAATATACAAAATATACAGAATATACAAGAATGTACACTAATCTAAATTACACTAATCGCAAGGGTTAGATCTAATGCTAAAAACCAAAATATAAAATAAAAATCAAGATTAATTTTCACTCCCCGGCAACGGCGCCAAAAACTTGATGTGTCGTTGTGTGGTGTATATTTTTATGATTCAAGTTTTAAATTTATATTTTGCCGACTTAACCAAAAACAACACTTTAACGGGCAGTGTACTCGGTCAGTGGTAGATTCGTGGTAAGTAGGGTGTCGAACACTTGAAGCGAGGTTAAATCTCTCAATTTATTAATACTTTGGTTTACTAATCTAAGTTAATTCTAATCTAAGTCAAACCTATGCTAATCTTATGTTAATTCTAATCGTAATTCTAACAGGTAAAAAGGAGGGTTTTTCAGTCTGAGATACTAGCACGGGTTTGGTGGTGACGACAATCAATTCAAGACACTTTAACCCACGCAAGCAAATTAACAGAAGATAAAAGAGCGGTCAAGCCTTATAATAGAAAACTGTATTAGCCATCATTAATCTGATTAGAAGTTGGTTTGTTTATTCAGTGCAATGATTACTTATCTCGAGGTGGTATATCATTCTTAGACTTAAGCGGGACTTCTTCCTAAGACCTAGACACATTAATTCTGTCACAATTAAAGCATCCGCATAAAGCATCCTTATTGCTGATTATAATCTATCTTAGGGATTATGGCAATGGTGATCTTGTTAAACCCTAGCTCACAGGGACTTTACCCACTTACCGCTTAACGGCGATTCATACACTAGTAGTCCAATAACCCAATCTTTACCAATTAATTAGAACGTACTCGTTGATCCCAAGGGTCACCTACCGGTCCAACTAAGCTCGCAATCTAAAGGCAAAGACAGGTTGTTAATTGTGATCCTATTGGTCTAGATGTATTAATCACTATATGGAGAGTTATCCCAACATCTAGATTACTTGGTCCGTATCACTAGATCCAGTTGAATGATAGGTCACATATTAAAGCACATAAACAAGTATAAACTGATAAACATAAATAAGCAATCAACGATAAATTAAAAAATCGAGATATAAACAAAACCAAGCATTCAGATCTTCATAATAATGGCTAATACCCAAAGGTATTAGCTTTCAAACATCATAATTAATACAAGAGTAATGGCTTAGCCAAGGTAAACTAACCAAGTTAACGAATGATACCTAAAAACTACAGAAGAGTGTGATGTGCGTTAGCCATATGGTTAAACTAACCGAGTTAACGAATGATACCAACAACTAAACGATTACAAAACAACAACAAAACAACCCCGAAAACCCGTAATCTTTTTGTGTAATCTATAGTTATCATTTGTCTTGAGTTTGTAAGTCAAAAACTTTGTCATCCCTCCCCCTCTTGCTTATTTTTAATGGCTAAACCACAACCAAAACAACAACAAGCCTCAAAATTAAATCAAGTGGAATCTTATCACTTTAATTTGAAATTCGTTGAAAAGTAGTATGCATGCAAAGGTTGGTGAAATGAGACTTCTTGCTCTATGGCATCGTTAGGAGGACCACAACCACTAAACCAAATCAGAAAGCATATCATTTAATTAAAAGTTAGGTCTTGTTGGTTAAGCTATAACCCCTCTTGGTCTTTTGCGTCCGAACCCACCACCACACACACTCTTGGTGTGTGTTGGTCACTTAACCTTTTGATCCCTTTCTATTGATAAGTCATGGTTCACAAAATATCTTAAACCCTAGTTTGTCCCTATATAAGGCTTGTTATATCTCACCTAGGTTATTCATTCATTTCATACAAGCCACCAAAAGCTCTCTTCTCTCTTTTCTCTCCTCTATTGGCCACGACACAAAACACACACACAAACACTTCCATAGTTTTGATTTCAAGCAAGATTTACACATTCCAATCTCATTTCTAATCATATCTAAGGGTGTTCCAAGGGTTTGATCATTGTTTCAAAGGTTTTCTAAAGATTTCAAGAGTTAGGGTTTTGATATTTCAAGAGGGTTTTGCAAGATTATTTAGGGTTTATAGATCTAAGGATTTTAGGTTAGATCTTGTATGTTACTTGACTCATCTTATTTTTGTAAGTGTTCTATTCCATCTCTTGTGATTTCTTTATGGTTCTTATGCAAAGTTAAGGATTATGTGTTTGTGGTTTTTTGAAAATAAACAAGATAACACTTGAACTAATTATATTATGCTTCTTTGGTTTACATAAGTTTTTGATTGTGAGCATGTTTGAACATGAGTGTTGCAACAATAGAAATCTTAGGATTAGGTTAGTATTTTATTGTGGTTTTAATAGCTAAGTAATGGTGGATAGAGATTAGGACTAGAATAGGCACTAATGCGAAGTTTAGATTATTTTTGGTTGCGTTTTGGCGAATAAAACTTGCTGTCCGAAACTTAAACCTAGGCTAAGGGACACTTAAAAATGTTTTAAAGAGTTAAGTCTAAGATTATGATAGTATATTACTCCCCGTTCGTTTCGGTATAAAGAACGCTAAAAACGAACACATAACGAATGAGATACGGCCGTTGGAAGTTTGAAACATTTTTCGGCAAAACACAAAAATGTAGTTGCTGATTGGAAAATGAAATGAGGTTTTTGGACACTTTCGAACATTTTTGAGGTTTTAAAAAATTGGCGAAACATATAGAAACATTAGCGTATTGATTGGAAACATTAGAAACGTCATAAACGTAATTATGGAATGCCGAATGTTGTAAAAGCGTAAGACTTCTAAAAATAGTAACTTTTGAGATAAGTCGTCGAGACGGATGTAAAAGTTAGGCGTTTAGGTATTGATAAAGCATTTTCGGAAATATGGATTTAACAAAATATAGGGGACGGTATTAACGTCTTGAAACTTAGAACTTTCCTAAAATAGAAAGTTTCCTAAAATAGTAACTCTTAGTAAACCGTGACGTATTTTAATCATGAACATTTTGTCATCGTAACGACACCATTTTTCTAACTAAGACACAAACACATATGGATGTCTTCTCATTGATAAGCGTTTCGCTTTTGGTTTTGTATATCATATCTTAGTCCTAAGACGCGTCATTCCTTTAGGTGACGGCTAGGATTGTGTATCATCTTTCTCTTACGTGAATATCATTCGCTCATCGCTCTAAGGTGAGTTCATAGCCCCATGTTTTATGATTTCAACTTTACTATTTTAGGGTGAGAAACATTGCTTGTTTTAAATTTTGGACACAAGTGTTTTCAGTTATCATTTCCTGTTTACGTGTTGCCTAAGTAGCGATTAGACCACTATCATTGCCCGAACCTTCATGACCGTTAATTTCTTTAGGGAACGATGATTGGGTAAGTAAGCGTGAATGTTATAGATAGATCTATCTGGGACTAATTATCCCTATCCGGGTAAGCAAGCACTTACTTGATTCTGTGTTGATGAACAAACGAATATATATCATGTCGGAAACTCTTTGGGGTGTCTTGATCAGACATCTGTAGGGCAGTATCATCACTTTGCATATTATATGTATCTCTTAATTTAGCATCGGTGTCATGAGCTTAGCGCAACGTAAATACTTTTCATGTGATATTGTATCTGTTATAATAGTCACGTCACTTTTAAAATCTTATGGTCCAACCTTACATCAATTTAAACCAATGAATTCACCAACTTTATGTTGACTGTTTTAAGCATGTTTTCTTAGGTGCTTAGCTGGATTGTTCTTGATGTGCCATTTGATGTTGCATGCATTGCTGGATGTCTTTCAAGAATGTTTATCTTTAAACTTAAATACTCGTTGTCTTAAAAACATGTTATGATTCCGTCGCATTTTACTTAAGCTTCCGCTAAACTAATTTCATTTTATGTCATTCATATTGTAATGACTATTTTGATTTAACTAAAGCAACGAATTATGTTTTATTAAACGTCCATATATTGGTCGTTCACTTGATCTTGTGCGATGTATGCGATGACGTCACGCCTCCGAACACGTATTTCGTCTAGGCCCCGTTTGGGGGTGTGACATTATGTTTCCTTTTATTTGCAGTGTTTGAAACATTAGCATTGATTTTCTTCATACGAGAATTCATGTCATTCACATAATTAAGCACACAGACATCGTGATTAAAAGTAATTAAACATTGAATACACATAGCACAAACATCTTTAGATTTATCATTTTGAATAGCAAGCTTAATGTTGTTACATTCAGTTGACATATGTTTCTTATTCTTAGAAAGCAGTAAATTCATAGGGTGTTCTTCTACTTCAACTTCTTTATTCTTGCTGTAACTACTCTTAGACGCAGAGGGGACTCTATCATTCTTTGTATTGCTCCTAGGCTGTGGCCTTCTGGTCTTAACAGTGTTGTCTACTCCTGTAGAAGATAAACCATTTGAGTCAGAATTAACATCTTTCTTAGTGATGACATGAGGTTGTAAAACAGTGATCGGTTTTGTCCTAACGCTTACTTTAATGGGTTTGTTAGTCATAGACTTTCTTCCCTAGAAGTCTTAAAAGGATTAATCCTAAACATTCTTGGGGAAATCACGTTATCATTTTTTCACAACTTTTGATTCTTTTGGTGTGGGTACCGAGTTTGACGTGACTGGTTTTGACAAAGCATGTGACTCATCGATCTTGGGAAGACCCTTAGATTTTGGAAAAGGAGTTACTGAATAGAGTTTTGATCCTAAAGAAGAAGGTGGTTTTCCTAAAATTAATTGCTTTCTAAACTTAGTATTCACACTCGTACCTTTGGTTGTGTCCTTTTGTTCATAAACATTATCAAATAACTGGGCTCTTAGCTTAACATTTTCATAAATCGTATCATGTAATTTGTTTTGCAAAGAATCAACTATTGTTTTGGTTTAAGTTCATGTCATAGAGATATAGTCAAAAAGGTTCTTGTATGTTGTCTTAAGATGTTCATTTTCTTTTGCATAATTCAAAACGTGAAACTCTAATTCCACGTTCTCCTTTTCTAGTTTCTGAGACAAAGGATCAAGGGTATCTGATACACATGGAGTATCCTGACTCTTACCCTTGAAATCTCCTAACTGAGCTTGCAACCATTTGATCTTTTGTTGCATGTCCTTATAAGCTTTATTGAATGAAATCTTATCATATTTGCATTCTTCACATTTTTTATACCAATTATTCCAAAGAATAGTATATTCCTTTTCTTTTTTTATAATGCAATTTTCAAGTTTTTCTTTCGTACGTTCAAGCTCAGTTTAGAGATTTGATGTATCTAGAACAAAATTACTTTGCACAATCGACATAATATCCTGACTGACAACTGCTTTCAAGAGACGCTCGATTTCAAATTCCAAAGCCTTGTGCTTAGCAAGAGATTCATTAGCTTCTTTTGCAAGAGGTTTAAAGTCTCAAACAAATTTGGCTATTTCTTTCAATAATTGTATTTCGAAATTTTGAACTCTAGCATCAACTTGGTTGACGATAGGGAAAATTTCATCTTTTACAATTTTGTAAATCTCTTGATGAGCAGTAGACGACCAATTATGTATATCTAAAGTCATTTTTTGTTTGACAACACGTTGAAGAGTCACAAAGGTGCTTTTACCTCATTTAGAAATCTTCGTGCAAAACTTGGAGAAGTATCTTCCGAAAACTCTTCATTTGGTATTGAAATTGATTTTGAAACACTGGCCATTTTGGAAGCATTTGAAAAATACAACTCTTCACGTGACTTGGCCATTTGAGAAACAAACCCCCTCAAAAGATGATTAATCTTTTCTTAATTTGCCGGTTTTATTTCTTTGTTCAATTGTTTCATTTTTTGACGACTCTCTTGAGCTTTTCTAAATTTGCTTAGTGTCTCCTCCAAATCATACACAATAGGAGGATCATGCTTTTCTAATAGTACTTTTCTATTGTACAAACTCTGTTGTTTTTGCTGAGCTTGCTTGAGATAAAAAGGATTTTGATTACCCAAAGCCATTTTCTGTTCGGTGTGGTAAAACGAGGCTGGCTTCTCGCGTCTCTCTCGCATGTGTATCGTTTTGAATCGATGTCTGACACGTTTTGACCAAAAATATTATCTAATCTTTTATTTTATTCTCAAGTTGAATTTGTTTATCAAGAAGCTCGTCTTCGCGTATTTTGAAATCAGACTTCAACTTTTTCTTTTCTTCTTGAAGAGAAGAAACAGTTGATTTTTCTTTTGAAAGCTGGTTAATTAAATTTGCAATTTCCTCATTCAAAGTCATTATCGTTTTAGCAGAAGTTAAGTAAAGTGCATTTATCTTTTTAGTAAGACATTTCTCTTGATAAACAGACTTTTGATAACACCTTTCAAGTTTGTCATATTTTTCTTGATTGATTTCAAAACATTTTTCTTGATTTTTATATCTAGCAAGCTCAATGGTTAATTCAACATTTGTTTCTTTTAGATTGCGATTGACGCTTGACTGTCTCAACTTTAGTAGCTAAATTATTATATAATGAATCCTATATAAGTCACATGTTTCCTCAGCAGTCAAGTAGCTGGATGTGTTCTTACTCGTTCCCCCTACCTTGTTCCACACTAGAAACTGTAGAAATAACATTACTATCATTCTATTATACTTGATGTGGTTCAGGAATAGGCTCGAGCTGTTCAGTATACTGCTCATCTTGAGTAAACATATTAAATATCTCATTATTATAACAATTTTCATATTCGTGTACCTCAGCTGATCCGTTTGAGTCATAGACGGAAGCGTTGTCAGTCTGAGTACCCGATGTGGATGCTTGCTTGGCAAAAGTTAGCAATCAAAATGCAAATTTGCATTGACTTCTCTAAATCTCATCAAGATACCCTGAACAAGCAGCCATTAAATCAAACTCTTCAGCCTTTGGGGTGGATACTTGCTTTTTTCTTTTTGAGTAATCAACAACTGAGTCTAAAGATAAGCAGCATCACTTCTCCTTGATTTGACTGTGCAGTTCTTAACAAGATGACCCAATCCTCTACAGTTGTAACACCGTATCTGATTTCGTTGTTCCCATTACCATTACCTTTAGCCCAGTTCCTAGCATAATGACCCAATCCTCTATAGTTGTAACACTTTATCTTATTACCATTATTCCCAATTGCATTACCCTCAGCTCGTGCTGCTATAACATTACCATTCCCATTCTGATTCACATTCGGATTAGCAATTCCCAGAACAACAATAAGCCCATCCTGATTTCCAACATTCTGCCCAGCATACTATCTAAACTAATTCCGAACATTGCCTCCAACCATCTGCATCCATCTGTCTTGACCCATATTCATACCCGGTTGTAAAATCTGCCTGTTGTGTAGGTTTGATGAAATTCTCTTGTTGTTGGTTGGTGTTGAGTAGTTTAGTTTGAATGCCTTAGCCATTAGAACAAGTGTCATGTTCATTGCAGTTGTAGGGTCTGTAATGTCATTGGGATTTGGCATTGGTTGTTGCATGTAATTCATGTTGAATGATAGTTGTGGGTTGAAGTTGTTGTTGTTGTTGGAAAGTGGTTGTTGCATGTAGGTACTTGATGATGGTTGATCTGGGTGAAACACTGGATAGTTGTAAGGATTGTTAGAATTTTCCATAAGTGCCAAAGGATCATGTGTGTGGAAATGTTCTTGCAGTCGTTCAACGCCCCCCCATCAGTTCATTTACCTTCGCCTGATTGTATTTCAAGAAATCATACAACTGAGTGTAATCTAATTCATGCAAATCCTTTGTTTTGTGAACAATGGTAACATGTCGTCTCATTCTAGTTGTAAGTTGTTTAGGAACTTGAGATTGCTGGCAATCTTTTCTAGAAAGTGTTTGTTTATTTTGAAATCATTCATTAATTTTAAATAACGATGATAGTAAGACTCAATCGATTCCTCATCAGTAGAAGTAAACCTTTCCCATTCATTAAACAACTTAACCTTTTTGTCTTGAATCCCAATATCAGAATCTTTCATCATTTGCTAAAAACATAACCAGATTTCCTAAGCAGTTCCACAACTATCAACATCAGCATATATGTCTTCAGGAAGACCCATGAGAATAATCTGAATGGCTTGATCATTAAATTTCATTTGCTTTACTTCCTTTTAAGTAAGTTCATCATTAGTCTGCTCATGAAAGGTTTCAGCAACAGGAACTTCACCGTCTAGATCACCTAGTTCAGGAATCATTCGTCTGACATATGGACCATTCATAATGGAGTTGTAGATTAACTTTCCATTTGGTTTACTCTTTGCATAATGAAGAAGACGAGAAGACCATAGAACATAGTTGTCTTTGTTAAGCATAGGTGGACGATTTTCGGAACCAACAGCATAAATGCCTTGTTGAGTCGACATTGCAAAAGTTATGTGAAATGATAAGCACGTGTCGTTTTAGTGATTAGTGATTATGAAAATGGAGTTCAAGGTCATGGGATTTTACAATTCTATGATTTAAACCGAGAAATAAATGATTCTTTCGTAGGATTTTATTAAATCAAGAAGAAACCATGAAAATTAGATAAAGTTTAAGTCTTTGAGAAATTCAATGTATAAATCGCCCCCTTTAATATTGCATATAAATAGCGCCCTTTAAGACTGCGTATAAAAAGCGCCCTTTAAGACAACGTATAAATAGCTCCCTTTCAGATACGTATAAATCGCCGCCTTCAAAACACGTATAAATCGCCGCCTTCAAAACACGTATAAATTGCCAGAATTAAACTCATATAAATCGTCGTCTTCAAAAACGTATAAATCGCCGCCTTAAAAAACACGTATAAATCGCCGGATCTAAACTCGTATAAATCGCCGTCTTCAAAAACACGTATAAATCGCCGTACTCAAGAACGTATAAATCACCAGAACGTATAAATCACCATACTCAAGAACGTATAAATCGCTGGAACGTTTAAATCGCTGAAACATATAAATCGCCGCCTTCAAGATGGTATAAATCATCGTATTCAAACAGTGCATATAAATAGCCGTCTTAAAAAACTTCAAATCACTTAAAGACACAATTTTAGATGATTTTGATTAATTTTTCTTGTACAACTTACCTTCCTAAGCCTAGTAGAAGCATAAAAACATAAACTTTAAGGTTTTTAACACAAAAAAATTTGGGATCAAGATTTTGAACAAAAAAATTTCGAACTATACAAAAACCTTATAAAAGATGAAAAGATTTCATGTTTTTCTAGGAATTTCTTATACAACTAGCCTCTACTAGGATATAAAAAGAAGAAAGATGCAAGCTTTATGGTTTTTGAACACACACAAAATGAAACCTTTTTGTAAGGTGTTCGAACCACACGAACTAAAAGAAATAATAAACTAAATCACCAGACACCCATTGGCTCTAATACCACATGTTAGGCTATACCATTTCATATATTATCACACGAAAATAAGAAGATATTTTAGAGAGAGAGAGAGAAAGAAGTTTAGAGAGAGAAAGATGAGAGAAAAGAGAGAAAGTTGGTGACTTCACTAAGAAAGAAATGATAAGCAACACCCTTCACCTTGTGGTGAGGGGTATTTATAGTATAAAAGACATAATAACCTTAGTTGGGTTTTTTAGGCCTAAAGGGCTTTCTACTTGGGCTTTAGCCTGATACATAAGCCCAATTAGCTTAAATGAATTCCCGTAAACTACATTTTTCTTATATAAGGCTCAGAATAATAATACCCATCACATTACATAAAAACACTGTAACATTAGGGCTAATTAATGATATGACTTATGTTTGAAATCATGTTTTGTAGCCTAATGTTCATGTTGTTACCTAAAAATCCTATGATCGTGATATGATAACATCAGTACTTTATGCTTTTTTATATCAAAATCCCCTAATATAAATCTATAATTGTTACATTTCTTTAAAATATATACATAATTCTTCCTATTTCAATTATAGAAAAAATTAGGAGGTTTTGAAGCGTAAAGGCTCGTAATTGCCATGGTGCGTGTAAAAATAATTAAGAAGGATTTCGAGGAAGAACCTACGGATCGCTGGCCCGTACGACTACGTTGTAGCCATGATGTTGCTTATTATGGAAACCTGGATCAAGACCAACTACGACGTAGTTGGCCCGTAGGGACTACGTCGTAGCCCGTTTGAAGAAAGTTACTTTTGAAGACACTATGGCGTAGCTCTACGCCATGGACTACGCCGTAGCTAGTGAAGATATTAGATGAATCTATGCATTTATGGAACCATGGCGTAGCTCATCACATTAGGGCTACCCGTAGCTGATACGAACCTATAAAATCACAAGCCCAATCTTTGCCATACGACAAACAATGAGAGGCAGAGTCAGACATGACGATTTGTTAATACTTCTAAAATCCGGTAAAAATTTAATTAAATTTATATTCCTAATATTACATTGTGTAAAAAATTTATTTTACCGTTACTGAATTTTGTAATTTTACGTTACTTGTAAACCAGAGCTGTCTTTTAGCGTTATTTCTCGGCATACGTGTTTATCGTAGTTTAAATATTTCTATATTCTACCACGAGGAATTATAATTCTTATTTTAGTAATTTTGACTTTTATTTCTCGTCTTGGTCGAACCTTGCTAAAAACCACACGTCAAGCTTAAACCTTACCATTTTATTTATACATTTACCTTTTTATTACACAAAATCCTTCACATAAAAAAAATAAAAAAAAGCCATAAATGTCGACCCAAAAAAAAAAACAACATAGACAACATTGTTATTATTCAAAAATCTTCCTGCTCTCTTTCTCTCCCTATGGCAGTTGACTCACACACAAACACCCCAAATCTATAAAATTTATCCAAGCAATAAATCAAGATTCTTGTGCAATATTAATCCTTGTGTTGTAAGCATCATTTGAAGATCAAGAAACACACCATTTGGGTATTAAAGGGGCTGATTTCGTGGGTTTATTGGAGTTGTAATTGCATGGGGTTCTTATGAAGTTGTTGATGTTACCTTGTGATTTTGATAAGGGTTTTTGAGGATGGAATTTGTTTATGGTTGCTTATCATCTTCAAGACTTGGTTAGGGTTTATATTTATTGATTTTGATTGTAGTGATGATGATTGGAAGTTTTGGTTTGGTGTTCTTGATTGCCTATTTGGTTCGAAAACCCCAAGGACCTAAGAAGGGGTCACCAATTGATTTTCTCCTAGCTTATTACTTGTTATTGTAAGTATTTTGAAACCTTTTCAATACCATTTTGTTATGTTTATGTGTATAATTTATTTTCATTATTTTGGAATCCATATGAATATAGTTAATTAGTATTTGATGTCAAAGTGTTGGTTTAAATGATAAGAAGATGAGGATTAGGTTATTTTGGCGAAGCTTGTAATAATTTGATGGTGATATGAGGAAGTTTTTCATAGGGTCGAAAGATAACTTAGTGTAGAAAATTAAAAGGGCGTGTTTGGGTGTCGTAAACATGTTTTTGTTAGAATTAGGCTTCAAATTATGTTAATGCTTGTCGAGGCGATCGTTTTGATATAAGAATCTCCTTATAACTCTTAAAAACAAAGTTTTTCTAGCGATTCAAAGTTTGGAAAATCCATATATAAAAATCTGCACTTTTTGGTAAATGGTAATTTATGCGCAGACTGTAAATGGCTCGTTTCGGACACTTTCTCACCCATTTTGGCCTTCGTCTAAAGCATGAAAGTTGTCCAAAACATTATTTCCTAGTGGACTCGTAAGGATTTTGGCTTAAAAGTGCAAAATGAGGGTGATTTTTATCAAAATTTAGTTCTGCGTTTTTGTAAAAAATGACAGCACTTCTATTGTAACTAGTAAGCTGATGCAGTTTTCAAATGAGATTTCAGGCCTTTTGTGGTCCGAACCGGCCTTCGTATAAAGCATAAGAGTTGTTCATTTTGACGTTTTACATAACACTTGCGTGGTTTTTTATCTGGTCTGAAATGCTTTATCGACAGAAAACATTGGGTCAAAGTTGGTAAATTTTTCTTTTTGAGAATGTAACATAGTGCATATGCTGAATTTTGTCAAAATTGGGTTTTTGGGCGTTTTTGAGTTCGTTTGAGCTCGTGAAACTTTAACGGATATTATTATATGATTAATAAAATATTAGGGTGCGTTTGGTCATATCTAAAAATTGTAAGTTTCGTCTTTTGAACTATGTACATAATAATAGCATTACTACTTGAAAAAGAGTAGTTTTGTAAAATTATTAAGAGTTAGTATTTTTCGAATTCTAAATATTATTACGAGATCGATATTAACGTCTATATAATTGAAAACATTCCTGAAATGAAAACTTATTCAAAAATAAATTTCTTCTAAATAATAACACTTTCCAAAAAAAAGGGGAATGGAGTTTTGTGCAGGAATAACAGGAGGAAATAGATTATAGATGTAGTATGCTAGACAAAGCAGAACCATGGGACATTGAAGCAATGGAAGAGCCTAACATAAATAGAAGGCGTGACATAGATCCCTTATCAGTGGTGAAACCAAAAGTGCATTGGTGTGAGGGAATTTTGCAACAAAAAGGAGATGGACACTGATGTGTCGTTGTGCATAGGTATTATTTATTATCAAGTTTTACATTTATATTTTGCCGACATTACCTAAAAACAACACTAACGGGCAGTGTACCCGATCAGTTGTAGCTTCATTGATAAGTAGGGTGTCGATCACTAAGAGCGAGAGCGTCAATTCCGAAGTCTACCAGTATTTTAGTTATATATGTTTGTTTTAATCTATTAATACAAATAATGTCTAAAAACGTTATATATATTTTTCAACCTCTCTACGTTTTGAAGATGAAAAAAAAACATAAAAATGTTTACGATAAAAATAAATGTTTACGTGTTATTAATCGTAAAATTCCATTTCTACGTAAATCACTTAAGGTATACACAAACAAATCATTACACATGATTAGTGATCAAGAAAATATTTTTCTTAACCATTACATTTCAACAAAAGTATTTTTACAAAAATAAAAATAAATAAATGTTTTATTTAATTATAAAAATTCAAATCCGGTTTCCCCCCCCAAAATGGAAGCTTCTACACCAGATTTAACCTTCATCACTACAAAACAAAAAAGGGAGCATCAGTCTAGTGGCAGCCCCTTGATAGGCTGGGCGGCCCCCAGATATATCTGAGATCACCACGACCGTCACCAGGAGACGTTGGGATATCCTGTCTATAAATACTGCACTATTCTCAGAAGAAAAACACACCTCTTTTCACGAAATTTCCAGTTATCTTTCCTCTCTAAAAACCTTCTTTCTCTCACTAAATCTCTTGATCGCTAACATTATTTAATCTTGTTTCAAGTGATCCAATCTCATCTTCTTCCTCTTTCTATCAAGTGCATGAGAAGAACACTCGTATTCACCAAGAACGAAGAGGGGGGGGGGGGGGGGAGGGGGGGGGGGGGGGGGGGGGGGGGGGGGGGGGGGGGGGGGGGGGGTTAATAGATTATGACAACTTCTCAATCTTCTAAGATCCAAACCTCTATTATTATTATCTTTTGTGATTGTGTAAGATCAGATAGTGTATAAATCCGATAGTGTAGATCTTGTGATTGGTTAGTGTTGGTGAAGTTGTAGATTGGTTCTAGCTAAGATTAGGACTCGGCATTTAGCTTAGTATCAGAAAATAACATAAGCGACGTGTAAAGGGTTTTCTCCACCTAAAGGAAGCTTGTTGACGTTGTGAAATCTTGAGTCAGATACTCGGGGAGTAGAGTAAGGCGAAGAAGAGCTTCGTAGCCGAACCACTATAAATCTTGGTGTTGTGGTTTGATTGTTAAATCTCTTACCTTTTATCTTTCACCTATTCCTTATATTCATTGTTTGTAATTGTGTTGCAAGTAGCTAGATACATTGGTTGTTCATATTGTGATGTGATCTTGCATATATTCGAATCTAGTATTTTTATAAGCAATGTTTTTAAAACACTAATTAACCGGTAAACTATTCACCCCCCCACTTCTAGATCTAACTTTGATATCAAAAGCCAGGTCCACTAAAGATTTCCACAAATATCTAGAAGGGAAATATATGAAAAGACTACCATTTTTTGAAAGTGATAGTTTTATTTATTGGAAAAATAGATTCGAAACATATGTAAAATCAAAAGATCTTAATCTTTGGCATATTATTACTAACGGTGATTTTCAACCCATTGAACAAAATCCGGAAACCAAATTAGATAAGCTTATCCCCTTTGAAAAACAAAGTGATGATCTTAAGAAAAGATTTGCGAAAAATAACGAAGCTAAAATGGTTATTTACAACGATTTGCCTAGAAAAGAATGTGAAAGAATTTTTATGTGTAGTACGGCAAAAGAAATTTAGAAAACTTTGTTAATCACCCATCAAGGTAATAGCCAAGTCAAAGATAACAAGATTGACCTTTTGGTACAACAATATGAACAATTCGTCATTTCTGAAGACGAATTTATAGATAGTGTTTTTGCTAGATTTAATACTATTATTACTAGTCTAAAAGCTCTTGATGAAGGTTACTCTAGTAAGAACTATGTTAGAAAGTTTCATAGGGCTCTACATCACAAATGAAGAGCAAAAGTCACGGTGATTGAAAAGTCAAAATACTTAACATCGATATCACTTGATGAACTCATAAGGAACCTCAAAGTTCATGAGATGATCATCAAGAAAGATTCCGAATATAAGGTTATCACGCAACATCGAACCAAACCGGATAGAAGGGTGTTTGACCCGACATGGCTGCAAACACGTCCTCGTGATGCCCCGCCAATATACGGCTCAATTCAGTTGCAAAATAAGTGAATTTTTTCCTTTTTTATAAAAAAGGAACGGCTCACATTAAATATTCAACCCTTGGGTCTCGGATCGGTTTAGGCCGGGCGGGTCACGATTAATGCTCTTACGCGAGCACTCCCACCTTTTGTAAGGTTTTATAATTATAATAGGAATGCAAACAAAGATGCGATACCAAACACCCGCCATGGCTGCAACCACAATCCAAGTGTGGCTACCTCGCCAAGATACGGGTACCGGACCGAAGTAAAATTCAGATTCATTAGCATCCAAGAAAAGCAGACGCATTTACAATGCCTTCAAAGTTAGTACTTTGCCCCGCCAAAACGCAAATGGTTATGATTTTAGCCGGATTGCATTGCAATGGCTGCAAATAAACCGCAAAATAATTGTATAGATTGTATAATAATTGCATATGTTTGGTCGAATCCATATTCAAATCCATAACAATTGAGTCTGATATGAGGTTATTAAGACTCATTAGCATCCAAAACGCAAAATGCAAATGGTTACGCTTTTAGCCAACTATGAGGTTATTATGAGTCTATTATGGATTCGAATAGCATACTCATTAGCATCCAATCGATATCACACATACAAACCCCAACAATCACAAAAATACCACAACCCTAACCCCAGTAACCCTAATTATACATTATATATTATACAATCTATACAATTGTTGGGCGCAAGAAAAACTTAAATCGAAATTAAAAAGCTATTAACCCCAGAAGTAACAACAATCATAACCACCCCACAGCAAAAGGAGTGTATGCAATCATACCATTCAAGAACAAAACCCCAGCATATGCAATCATATCATTCAAGAAGTAAACCCCAACAACCATGGCAACACCACAACAAAATCACCATGGGTAATCGTTGACATGTTAAAGAGAGAGAGAAGATCAGAGGTGTGTTATATGTGTTTGGTGTGTGCTTTTTGTTAATAAACGACACGTACCCACCACGTGTATCAAAAGGGTCTGCGTTTTGTGGTATAAACAATGGATAGGGTAGAAAACTAAAGGGATGGGTCGGGTGACATTCAATATTCAACCCTTGGGTCTCGGATCTGTTTGAGTCGGGCGGGTTGTGATTAATGTGACCCACTTTATTAATGTGGGGTCGGGTCAAAAACATTTAATGTGACCCACTTTTTTTTGGGTCGGGTCCCCCAGTAATTGTATTGTTTAGAAATAAAACTAGTTTATTAGATTCTTCTAGAACAAAATATTTCTTATCACCAATAAGGAAAGGTTTTCTAGATTTGAGAAGATTTGAAAAGATTGTTTCCACTTATGGTTAAACTTATTTTGTCTTACATGATTAATATAACTAGCATATAATTAATCATGGGTTAACTTAAATCATTTGATTAGAAAGGGTTTATGCAAATGATAATATTTTTCTTTGATCATTAACTATGTTTAATAATGCCATATTCATACCTTAAGTGATTTGTCGTCGTCAAGTAAACTTTCGACTAAATAACTTGTTTACGTAAACTTTTACGTAGTATGACATTATATTTGTTATTATCAAATCATGAAGATCATTAAATATAAATATCGTTTTTGCGTAAATATTTGTATTAACAGTCTCTTCCTTTTTGATGATGACAAAATATAAACTCATGCTTATTTAAAAGTTACTAAATAAGTATTTAGTGTATGAGTTTACATATCTTCTCCCCTTTTTGTCAAAGCAAAAAGTGTTGTAGAGACGGTCCTTGCAAGTCTTGTTTTTGACGAATTCTAAGTCACTTCGTTACGAATGCAAAGTAAAAAATAACGACTAAATTGCAAGTGCTCCCCCTTGGTGTATGCTCCCCCTTGCTTGGGGCACCAAGGAATCGAGCTATGAATGCGTGCTACATAACAAAGTTAGTAGACAAGCATATATATATGTATATGTATTCTATTTATTATTTTATGTAATGTATTGTAGATACTATTATATATATATTTAATATATCACTATATATATAAATATACTATTCTATAATACTATTCACCCCTCTCATATTTTTAATTATATATATGTATATGCCTATATGTATTTATTATATTTGTACTATGGTATATATATGTCTTTGTTTTATGTTATGTATATATATGTATAATGCGTGCTACATAACAAAGTTAGTAGACGAGCATATATATATATATATATATATATATATATATATATATATGGCAACCACATATGCACACATATACATTTTATACAATAAACATCCATCATCAACCCAACAAAATGAAATAACGTTAAATTCATTATAAGGGATAAAACATAAAATTTGGCGTTTTAAAGCCATATAAGTCATTTAATTCTAACTAGGAAAAAGAAAAACAAATTAAAGACCTTATCATTGGGATAAAATTTTTGTCTTCCTTATAATCCAAATGGGTTTGAATGGTACCATTGAAAGGATATGTAGTGGGAGGTATGGTGGTTTGAAGATCCAAGATGATGTTGGATGTAGGAGCAAATGAAATGAACACCTTCTTGTAGGCATTGAAGTTGATTAACTTTGTTGGTACAACATCTACATATGTGTAGATGAGGGTTGTGGTTGGTGATTGGGATTAAATGATCAAATTTGTTGTGGATAGAGGGTCTTTCATTTCGTGGAGTGTGTTCTCGAATATACATGAACATGAGATGCATTTCACGTAATAGTAACCCAATTTCACATTGTGAGTTACTACAACATTGACATGTCATGAGGTGAAAATGAGCTTCTCTTGATTCTAAGACTTCGGGTGGAATAGTATTTGGATTAATTTTATCCGACTTGAGTTTTGAGAGATATTCATGGATGATTTTCCTTTTGATTGTAGGTGTGGAGTCATTTGAGGATATAGACATTTGATTCTTTGAGTATGAGGTTGTGATAGCATGTCTTAAAAAGACATGGGGTGTATTATTTGACATGAAGAATTTTTAGAGTATATGGAGGAGGTATTTTATCCTAAGGTTTAAGAGGATGAGCACAAATGATAGGTGATAAAGTAAAGTGGACAAATTTGACTGATTTGAGTTCCCACGGATCCACCATAATGTCACAGATCTTGTTTATGCGTGAATCCACGAAAGTCATATAAATGAACAATAAATATAATGAAGTTTTCCTTAACAAACATAAACATATATCTAACAAAAATAAAGCATGCATAACATTCATTAGCATACATTTTGTCCAAGATAGCATAGTTTAACGCAAAAGATACTACTAACATTCATTAAGATAGCATAATGTTATCCTAAGATAGAAATTCATGATTCTTAGAGAATGGGTTATGCCTAATTTAAAATTGATCCACAGATGACGAACAAGTTTAGGATGTTTAGCAAGAACTAATCGGTATAGACGAGTAATGAGTAAACCATATGGAAGAGGAAAATCGACTTTATTTTTGGCACTCTCAATTTTGTGAGCAATGAAGTAGGCAAGGCTAAAGTCTTGAGAAATTTTGAGAGGATAGAGCATGATGGCAGAGCATGCATCTATGGAGGTTTTGTGAGTGTCGACACAAATGACATTCTCACGAACGATGAGTTCCCAATCCTTAAATCCTTGATGTCATTAGGAGAATTTTTGGAATGTTGCATTCGTTTTGCCATGAAGAATGCTAGATTGAATGGAGTGGAAGTAGTGATACAATAAAGCATGTATGCACCACATGCGGATAATTGAATTTTGGATCCATTCTCAAGAAGAATTTTTTCTCTGATAATTAATTTCTGTGGTCCTTTAGGTAAGACACACTCATCAGTGGAAGAGGAAAATTAGATTGAGAGTGTCTATTTTTCCTCCTTCAGCCTTTTCTTGGCTATGTTAGTTATGATTGACGTGGGATGATCAAGTTTTGTGAAATATGGATCATTTATTGTGAGTTATTGTAGTTTAAAATGGATGTAAGTGACCATCATGCTATACACGCATGTCCCTTCGTGAGGAAGATCTAGAAGAGTCCAATTCTCTTAAATAAAGAAGAATTGTCTTCATAGATGTGAAAATACGAACCAATCATTTGATGGTCCTTGTGTGTGTTTATTTTTAAGATTCAATTTTAAATTATATTATTCTGACTTAAACAAAAACAACACTTTAAACAGGGTAGTGTAACCGGATCCGTGGTAGATTCGTGGTAAGTAGAGGTGTCGAACACTTGAAGAGACGTTAAAATCATGAATTTATTTATAGTTTGGTTTACAATCTATGTTAATTCTAATCTAAGTCAAACCTATGCTAATCCTATGTTAGTTCTAATCCTAATTCTAACAGGAAAAGAGGGTTTCAGCCTGAGAGACTGGCACGGGTTTGTGGTGACTACAATCAATTCAAGACACTTTAACCCACATAAGCAAATTAATAGAAGATAAAAGAGCGGTCGAGCCTTATGATAGAAAACTGTATTAGCCATCATTAATCTGATTAGAAGTTGGTTTGTTTATTCAGTGCAATGATTACTTATCTCGAAGAGGCATATCATTCTTAGACTTAGGCGGGACTTCATCCTAAGACCTAGACACATTAATTATGTCACAATTAAAGCATCCACATAAAGCATCCTTATTACTTGATTATAATCTATCTTAGGGATTAAAGCAATGGTGATCTTGTTAAACCTCTTAGCCAAAAGAATTTACCTTACTTACGCTTGAAAGGCAATTTATTACGCTATTAGTACCACTTTGTCAAACTATCTAATAGAATCAGAACATTTATTTGTTTAAATTATCTAATTCAAATGTTCAATAAATCATTGGCAATATCCAATTAACTAGTTAAGCCCAAAGCGAATATCCTAGACACAGATTTAAAAAGACAATATTTGTGATCCTATGATTCTAGAAGTAATAAATCACTACATGTAGACTATCCCAGGCTTTAGATTACTTGGTACCCGTATTACTAATCCAGCGAATGATAGGTCGCAACAAATCACGTAAACAAGTATAAATGATAAACATAAACAAGCATACGACGATAAATTAAGCAATCGAGATATAAACTAAACCAAACATTTAGATCTTCATAATAATGGCTAATACCTGAAGGTATTATCCTTCAAACATTATAATTAATACAAGATTAATTGTTTTAGCCAAGGTAAACTAACCGAGTTAATGAATGATACCAAAAACTGAACGATTACAAAAGTATAAGAAATTACACGTTGTCTCCTATGGATTGGACTATGTTGCAAGACCTCTTCTGCTCTTTTCTCCTATGAAAATTGACTTTTATGGTTTAGGTATCAAGAATATGATTTATCACACTTAAAACTCATTTTTGAGTTTTGTATTTATAGTGTTTGGAAGTCGGTTCAATACGGCGTATCCAAGAAATCAGATACGCGTAATGGGGGTTTTTTGAAGTAGGACCACGGTTGAATATCTCCAGAATATTCCACATTCTATATATTAATACGGCGTATTGAGCTTCATTCCTTTGTGTCTTTGGTGATGCAGACCGAATACGCAGAATCTTCCTTGATGGATACAGCGTATTGGACTTCAAATAGTAATATCCTCAAAATATCTTTATTTAAGCACCAAAATACGCGCCTTTGCTAATATTCACCACGTACTACCCATAGATTTACTGCAATTCTCAATATAAACTATTAAGTAACGAATTCTTTTGCTATACATTATAATAAAATGGGTTAAATACATGGGATAAATGATGCTATAAAATAGACGATATTTGATGTCATCAAATATCCCCCACTTGAATCCTACTTGTCCTCAAGTAGCCTTTAGAAGGTTTATAAAAATGTTCCCTAAGATATTTTCCGTTTAAAGCATCTATTTGATCTATTAACAAGTAAACAACCAAACACCTCACGAAATTAGGAAGAGTGAAAACATCTCATACACTCAACTAATCTATGAGGTAACATTAACTAATTCCAGAATTGCTCGGTCGTGACGAGTATTCTATCATAAGCTTGGCAAGGATACACATCTCCACCGCTAAAGCTAAGGAGTAACAAGTTTATAAAGGTAAATATGGGTTTTTAAGATAAGGCTTAGGGTTGATCATTCTACAATCTTTCACCAAAAGTACCACTCCAACAAGGCAGCTGAAGCACACATACATGGCCGTAACGACAGAATAGACATGTGTGTTCGATCACATCCTCATTCGAATTTAACCAACGGTTAGGATGAAGAATGATATAGGGTAGGGATCTTCTAACTTTCACCAATAGTAATAAACCAACAAGGCAGCTGAGACATGCATACATGGCTGTAACGACGGAATAGACATGCACGCTCGATCACATCCTCATTCGCGTAAAACCCATGGTTAATGATTAGGAAAGGGAATTAAATTGTTGTTAAATAAAAATTACAAAATAATTAAGTCTAAAATACAAGTTGCTAGACACTTTTTCCCGACCGTTACCATGATAAAGACACAACTATTTACAACGTCTTGATCATAGATAAAAAACAACAACCTAAGTTGGCGTTCCCGTAACGGTCAACTTCCCAAACATCTCATACTTTACATACTTTACAAGGCAAGTGGTGATATCTTCCACTTTATACAATACTCTACATCGTCGATTTGTATCAACGAATAATCGATCCTTCGTGTAATTCCTTCGGTAGTTGCGAAACGATTATCTTCAAACTTTCCTTCTCTTTTTTGTTGCGATTTTTCTAATTTTTTTTTATTTTTTTTGCTAACACTATACTACGAAACTCGGTGTAGTTTCACCATCTTCATGATCATAATAATTCCAGATAATTCCTTTGATAATTCTTCATTCTTCGGACGTACCATTAATTGCGATGGTAGTAAAAATACATGAGTTTTGACTATAATATACATTCCCATTTGCGATGTGCAAATTTCTTCCAACCGTACCAAAATAGACACAAGACTCGGGAAATACAAACTTTACACTTTAAGCAACTAGCAACTGTAAAATAAACTTAATCTAACAGGGTAGGCTAAGGTGTAAAGGTGTAACGAAAACAAATAATTTGGTGTAGTACCCCTAAAGATTGCTCTACGGGTTGTTCCTAGGGTATCTTACTCTTAAAGTGAGAGTAAACAAAGGGTTTATACGGGGGTTAACTAACCAGTGTAGTTAGTTAATAAGCAACATGTAAAGGCGTTTTGGGTGTAATCCTAAAATTTACCAATTTAAACAAGTTACTCCATCTAGAATCCATATTACTGATCAATGCGGTTCTCGAATAGATATACCAAGCCAAGTTCTAAAGTCTACTACATCACCGGCACACTCATATTTTGTGGAATTTAGGTAAACATTTAGAAACGGATAAGGTTAAATCCTCACAATATCTAACAAGGGTTATTGTGTGCGGGTTATGTATCAAGTAATTTCACAAAAGTATGCTTGAATTTTTTTTAAATTTGAGCATAATTTAAGCATTTTAGTGTGAAAATAGACAAGTATACATTTAATTCCCTTTCCCCCCCACTTGAATTATACAACGTCCTCGTTGAATAAATAAAACATTAAATACGGGAATTAAAAAGAATTAGAATGAGAAACTCCCCTGATATTTGCTTGATAGATTCTCCATGTTGAGTTTATTAGCAAGATTGTGTTGAACAGCCGCCTTGAAGTTTCAAGACTTCAACACTTTAAGATCTCCAGATTTGTAAATTCTCCACCAATATTCGTTGATATTTTTCATGAGGTCCTGTGTAAATTCTCAGAAAATAAATGCAATTCTATCTCCGTGTATTCGTTTTGGTTAGACTCGAAATAAATACCTAAAATTGTATAGGAAGTCGATACGCCGTATCCATTCCCTAGGATACGTCGTATTGATACATGTATACGCTGTATTCTTTTAATGAATACGTCATATAGACTGTGCTGAAAATAAAGTCTGGATAACATCCAGATAGTCGATACGCCGTATCCATGGGATTTAGATACGCCGTATAGACAGTCTGGGAAGACAGACTCGATAAAAATTGAAAATACATTTTGGGTTGTCTCCCGGCAAGCTCTTTTGTTTTTGTGAGAGTCTTTAAGTTAGACTCTCTTCATCTTCTCGTTGTGTTATTCTCCAACTCTATAACCTCATCATCCTCCTTGTCAATGTCACGAACTTTTGATAAAAACATTATAATGCCTATCATAAAAATCAAAATGATAGTTTTCCGCTTTGAACATGAACTAAAAACGGAAATGCATGAAGATTAATGAGTATGTTAAATCCCTTTAAAAGGGTTGACGACTTGAATCTGAAAGGCTGATTTATGTCAAACATTTATGATCTACACTCGAAGAGTGTGGTGTCTAAAGAGTTACATTTCGTATTTTGCTTCGTCTGTTCTGATTTAAATGCTTAGACAGAATTACAATGCATTTATCTTCATAAAGTCAAAGATGTTGAAAGTCTTGCACTAACGCTTTTGAAACATCAGAAACTGTTAAAAACGAAGTTTCATAATAAGCTTTTAAAGAGTTATGCTAAACTTAAAAACACTCAATTTCTCTTAAAACTTTCTTTACAACATGAAAGAACAATGAAAAACAACCAGTTGCAAAGAAAATGCTTCAATGTATTTTGAAAAGAACGTGAACAATACATGAAATACAAGATTGAAAGCTCCAATACAAGACCAAACTAGTGGTGATTAAATGAGTTTAAAGAAACTCATTCTGGTAAACAAAAGGAAAGTCTGTGGAATCAGTTTGATAAAACCATCTTTGTTCGAAGAGACAACAAAAATGCTCAACGTTTCCAAAACCTCACGTTTTAGTGAAATCCCTGAGCTCCTTTTCAAATTCTCCTGAAGATGAGAAATTTTTTCAAACGAATCCCGTCGTTTATAATAAAACTAATGCGATCGGATGGTTTGTTTAAACCAGTCACTCAACAAATTTGCCAAAAAATAGAAACCAAGTGGTTCAAAACACAAATGTGCTTAAACACAGGAATGTATCGAAAAGCCTCCACACAACACCAACTAGAACACCACAATTGCCGTCATTCTTCTAGGAATACTAATCCCATAATGTCAAAATCTTTAGGAGTAATACACACTACTAGTGTTACAGAACCACAACTTAAGTGCTATCAATTTAAAGATAAGTGTCGTGCCCAAACAATATCAAGTGAAGTTTCAAATAAGGAAGTAGAAAGACCATCAAAGGATTTTCTAGTATTTCTAAGAAAACAAAGTCCTGTCACTGCGTGTAAAGGACAGTTTCAAACTCCAGAACTATCGAAGTAAAAATGCTGTTGTGTTGAATGTGGAACAATGGTGGTATTCTAAAATCATGATGCATGTTTATCTTTCTCGATACTTGAAAGACGTGAATGCTAAGAACTAATAAGCCCTAATGGCAGTGCCTATTAGTGCTAGTAAACCCAAGAGGAAAAAGCGAACAAATATCTTTTGCTAACAACCCCATAAGAAAACAGTTGCATCAGATACCACTGTTCAGAAATCCAAGAGTTACTATAAGGAGTTGTATGAGAAAACAAATCAGGAATGGAAATGGTGGATAGCTAAGAGATGTCCATCAGGTTATACATGGACACAAAAGCCACTTAGGACCAAAAAGATATAGATGCCTAAGAATAATGAAAGATGATGAATCAACAAGTATTAGTCCCACTAAAGACATTGTCACTAAGGATAACTAATGTCTTGAAGATATCAAATTCCTTAGGATCCATTTTTGTCCCAATGTCATCGTCCTCTAATTCACTTGCAGATTGTACAACCATCCTATTCAAATGTTGACTCTGTATGCTCACAAAGCACATGACGGGCATCTTCAAGTCTGTTATGTAGTTTTGTGGAGAATTTCTGGTACTAGTTCATTTAGGAAATGAACATTTGCTCCAATTCTTGGTTATTGAGATCTGATTCAAGGAAATGTCACGATCAAACGGGTTTATTACGTCGAAGGCCTCAATCACAAATCTTTTCTCGGTTGGCAATTCGTGATACTGATTTGGAAGGTTGCTTTTCAGGAAATCTACTTTTTTGTGAGAGACTTCAGGAAAGAACATTTAACTTACTGTGTCTAGGATCTGATATGTTCCCCTTTTCCCCCCCCTCCCCTCGTACACAATATCTCTTCAGAAACAACTCATCAAACTCCAATCATGTTTCATGGCTAAAGCATCACTCAACTCAAGCAAGGGTATATTGACATCGAAAGTGCTTTCTCATCTTACTTTGATTAGAATCTCACCTTACTCTCAAAGAAAAGAGGTTGTGGAATGGTTACCTAAGTTGAAATAGTCAAGATCAACTTGTTTGTCTATGACATGAGAAGCAAAAGAGAAGTTCATTCAAGACAAAAGCAGGTCTAGTTCCAAAGGAAGGCTCAATTTGCCTTCACATAGGACTATTTATCTTGGTCCAATCGCATTGCAAGCATAAATGGGAAGAAGTATATTCTGGTGATTGTTGAATTGACTATTCCCAGATACACTTAGGACTCTTTTTCTACGATCCCAAGGATGAAACACCAGACAGATTGTCCAAAGACTTTCCTCACAGATGAATCAACGCAATCTTCAGCTCAATTATTACTGTCCGTACTGACAAGGCACGAATTCTGAACAAGACACCCATCATATTTCAAAGAAGAAGCATTGACATCAAACTTCCTCTCCTCCGAACAACCTAAATAGAACGGCGTAGTGACTGACAGACAAACCGTACTCTTGATGAGGCAGCTCGAGAAACGATGCTTTCCCGCTATCTAAGCTTCCATTATCATTTTGGGCTGAAGCAGTTGCAACCGCATGCTATACACAGAATAGATCAATCTATCATACCCACGACGATGGAAAGACGGAAATTCACATCATAAATGACAGGAAACCATCAATAAAACATCTTCACATCTTTGGTTGCATTGTTACCAATAACTAGAGATTGGGGAAAATATGGATAAGAATGAAAGAAAAAGGGGATCCATTTGTCGATGGTGGGGATATTCTACTCAGCGAAGGGATATTCATGTTACAACAAGAGAACAATGCTTAATATTGAGTCCATTCATATCAAGTTTGATGTAAAACAAAGAAATGATTCTTATTACAACATTCAGAACCTCGCACCACAACGACCCGAGATGCTGTTGAGAATGTCTCTATCAGCCCTCGTTCCTCAATGATTAAAAGGGCGTCAGATTATGAACACTCTGACCCCTGCCACCAAACAAAATGTTGTTCCTTCCACAGAAAAGACAGATTCCGTCACAAACAAGGGTTAGAATTTCTCTTTCAGATCCTTTACTTGAAGAATATTACAATCTTACACACGGTCTCGCTGGAGAGAAAACAACAATGGATCAAGCACCTAATGCATCATTTTCAAAAAGATGAATTTATCAATCCTTTTTATATACACGGTACAAGAAATAAGTGAGCTCCTCAAGCAACATTGATAATACCGATGTGCATTCATTCAACCACAAGTCATGATTACGATGGAACATAGATCATCCATTAGAACAAGTCGGGAAATCCAACCATTCCAGTTCAAACAAGACGACAGCATATGCCACAAATCCAAATGTGTATGATCCGGGCGACGCAACGTGAGTATTGTTGAACGAAGAACAGTAAGGAGGCAAATGACTGAATCTGCACTGATCGAAGCAATGCAGGATGATACTTCATCATTATGGCAGACTAAAAGTCCTGGGAACTCATCGACAAACCACTTGGCAAGATGGTTATTAAGAGCTACAGTGGTTATGGAAGAACAAAAAGGATGAATATCAGACGTAATTCACAACAAAGCACGACTTGTTAGCTAAGGTTTACTGCCCGGAAGATGGTGTATTGATTTCAAAGCATCCATTTTCACCAGTTGCTCGACATTGGAAGCAGTTTCGGATATTTGTTGCCCACGCAGCACTAACAAGTTCTTTTCCAACTATCAGATGGACTGAAAAACATCATTACTAATGGCCCACTGAAGGAAAGGGTTTATGTATGCTCAGCCAGAAGGTTCGTGATACCAGATCATCCCAGAACAAGTCTAACCCTTCTTGAGGAAAGCTTTGTATGGATTAAAGCAAGCTCCAAGAACCTGGTATGATGAACTATCAAACTTCCTGATGTCCAAAGGCTTTACTAAAGGTACAATTGACCCAACTTTATTCAAGATAAAATACGGGGAGGATATTTTACTAGTGCAGATTTACGTTGATGACATAATTTTTGGGTCGACAATTCCTAAATTAATCAAACTATTTGAATAAGTTAATGCACATTAGATTTGAAATGTCCTTGAATGGGGGAGAAGAAATTCTTTTAAGGAACTTCCGATCCACCAGTCCCCAAAAGGTATTTTATAAATCAGGCAAGTACGCTTTAGAAATTCGAAAAAGCATAATATTGACAATTGTCACTCCATTGGTACACCATTGCCTACAAAACCCAAACTAGATGCAGATTTGAGTAGAGAACCCGTAGACCAATCTGATTACGGTAGTAAAATCGGGTTACTCATGTATTTGACATCTAGTAGACCAGACTTAGTGCAAGCAGTATGCTATTGTGGCACAGTATCAAGCACAACCAACACGAAATCACCTCACGGAAGGTTAAAAGAATCTTTAAATACCTAAAGGGAACCATTAAAGGGACTCTGGTATCCAAAGGATTAGGCTTTGAACTAACAGCATTTTTCAAGATGCTAAATCATGCCGGAGCTGATACTCGAAAAGCACTTCTGAGGCATTTCAGTTCCTTGAGTGATAAGCCATCGTAAGTTTGGATGTCAAATAAACAAAACAGCACTGCAATGTCCTTCAGTCAAGGCCAGAGTACAGGCTTTATCTGGCAAGGTTTGTGCTTCAATAAATGTGGATGAGGACACACGTACTTTCAAGATTATGGCTTTCCAACTCAACAAAAATAACCGTTAGTAATGTGACTCTCACTCAGCCCATGAGCAACTCATGCAACCCCGTACAACATTCACGGACTAAAGCACATTCCATATACTCGTTATCCATTTCATAAAGGAACGGGTTGAAAATGGTATTAATTGAATTAATATTTTGGTCAGAACTGAATACCATTAGCTGACATGTTACCCGAAAGCCCTTCTGAGGATCGGTTTAAGTATCTGTCAGAAGGATTGTTAGAGATTTTTGACTTCCACAGAACTGGAGGTTCAGACAATAAGGCCTCTAGATATCATCATCGAATACCATCACCAGTAAATATTTTTAAGAAAAGCAAGAATTCAAAAATATAAATCTTCAAAAATGAAAAATACAAAATCAGAAAAATCAGAAAATTTACTAAAAAGAGTTATTCTTCGACATGTCTCTAGTGAATCGATAACAATTACGTGCTTAGAAAAGGTCAGATTAACATTACACGGGGTGTAAATGAATACTAGCGAGGGAGTTGCAAATAGTTTTAAAACATGTCATTTCAATTTTCTAAGAATGTCTTATTGTAAAATGTCAGTACAAAACCCATTACTTCAAATAAAGAAGGTTTAAACTTATCCACCCAACGAGACATTACCGTGTTCTCGATCTTTGACTGTTTCTTACAAGAACAAATCCAATGTTTTTACTCAAGAAAAATGATAGTGTACTTTTAGTGGCGCTTACCCTAACCGTAGAAGATAAGTCCTTTAATCAACTGTTTTTTTCCAAAATTTAACACAATTCTCAAGAATTATTCTCGATACAATTCAAATCATTCAAAATTGTGTGCTCAACACACCAACCCCACAAAAGTTTCAAAAGACAACAATTTTTCAATTGGTCCTATTTTTGAGGGGGAGTTTTTTGAAAAACTAAGTTTTAATGTTCTTGGATACATCAACATCGACAATTCTTATGTATTCAAAACATTATCAAAATGTTCCAAACCATTCATGCTGATAATATTTTCTCCCATGGAATTTTCAAGACAATTTTAATCACAATGTATTTTCAAAAACTAATTTTTATTAATTAAAATAAGGGGAGAAAATGTAATTAAATATGATCTCATCGGACTCAATTTCTGAACAGTAAGAAAAGGGTTTTATGGTTTTGATCTTCAAACCCAACAACAACTTAATTTCTCACGACGATTCTGAAGTCATTAAGGTGGTTTAGTTAGGAATCAATCCTATGATCCAACCAGAACCGGAGGATCTACCCAATGATAATCCAAAGTTTAGAAATAGCAGTCTTATTATGAATGAATGAATGTATATGGGAAAAAATGCCAGACTAAGAATGAGTTAACACTGGAACAATCACAACAAGGGTTTTAGTAATTGACGACATGGAAGCCTTGAGGCGTTGAATAATGAAAAAAGAAATGTATGGATAAAGGGTCTAAAGAAAAGAATCCCTACCACTAAACTTAAGGCAAAAACCGAGTCAATTCATATGCTGTCGAAAAAATCACGAAGTTGATTGCTTACATTGAAAAACGACATCATTGACCCAGAGATGCATTGCACAAAAAACCTTCACAGCCATTCAAGGTTTCTCTCCACAAAAACTTGACTCATTTGTCACGGAGATAGCACAAACGTTATCTAATGACATCTCACGCCGAGATTGTTGATATTGAATAGTTGGCAATATTCTCCAGCCTTCGAGTAACTAAAACCAAAAATGCACTAATCGAGTTTAGGCCGAAAGATATCAATAAAAATCCGTTAGACACATACCATTTCAAACACTTGTTGAACATCAGTCAAGTATCACAAGCCTTGATAATTAGAGTCCTATGCAATTCATTGTGATATGCATAACAACCAGTGAACTAAAGTATTCACATGAATATGGAAATTCGGCTTGAGCCAACATCAAACAAGCTCTTGTAGGTGACTTGCGAGATTCCTATAAGAAACAAACTTATTTGACACTTGGATCAGCGAGATGGTCCAGTAAATGAATTGAACGGTTGATGAATGTTTGATAAAAACATGACACTCTCGAGTGTTTCAAAACACATTAACGATGACACGGTCGATTGATTTCAAATCATTTTCTCTTTATCACAAACGTAAACCTGCAGGTCAAACGGTGGTAACGACAACCTCAATCCCATTAAAATGCCTCAATCTACGAAGACATACTACTAGAAATCTCAAATTTAAAGACACAGCCTTCCTGCAAACCAACTGAAATAAAGCTGGGGATTACCTGCGAGTATCTATGGCCTGTTTAGTGGAAGGTACTGTGGCCTAGCGGGCAGGATGGTTACTTTGAGAGTATCCACGGCCGGGGCTAAGGGGGTAACTACAAGGATCTTGGTACGATTGAGACGTCTTATAAATCGTTACTGGGAAATCATTGGATTGTATTGGATTGGTTGTGCATGCTAGCCTGTATGATAGTTCATTTATTGTCCTGCAGTGTTTTCTTTATTATCACAGTAATGCGTAGTTTGGATTTTATATCGTGTCTTAAACCTATCACTCTCACCAACTTTATGTTGACGTTTTAAGCATCATTTTTAGGTGAGTATCGTGATGATAATAAGGATGTTAGGAAGAGTGGCTAGAGAGACCCTAGGCATTGCTTGTGGAGTTGTCTTTTCTAGTCTTTTCTGTTATGACATTTGTTTTGCTTGATATTTATTTGTTTGAGATTGTTAGTATTTAGATCATTTTGTTTCGTGTATGACATTACTTTAGTAATGCAAGACTCCTCTATCTTATGTTGGGTATTGTCATGACATATAGTGTCCATTTGATTATTTCCTTCATTTAGATTTCTCTATAGTAGACACCATTGTGTTATGATGATATCCATGATGTTACGCCTCGTGTTTTCGCCTAGGCGGGGTGTGATAGATCTCTCTAAGATACGCTTAATAGCCCTATTAGTAACTTTAGTTTGCCCATTAGATTGAGGGTGATATGCTATGGATAATTTGTGAGTCACACCATATCTTTATAAAGCTTTTTCAAGCTTGGAACTACAAAAGTATGTCCCTCTATCACTAATCAAAGCTTTAGGAACTCCAAACCTAGCAAATAAACTTCTTAAAAACTTAACCACAATGCGCGCATCATTCATAGGTAATGCTTGAGCTTCAACCCATTTGGACACATAATCGACATCCACTAATATGTATTTATTACCTCTAGATTTGGGAAATCGTCCCATAGAATCTAATCTCCAAACATCAAAGACTTTGTATACCTGAATGTTATTTGAGGCATTTTGTTCCTTGAAGATATGTTCCCCGATCTTTGACATGCATCACATCGTCTTACGTACTCATTAGTATCCTTAAAGATGTTAGGCCAATAAAATCCAGACACGTAAACCTTCTTTGCGGTAACATTAGCACTATGATGCCCATCGGTAGGTCCCGAATGACAATGCGCCAGAATTTTAAAGGTTTCACTTCCAGCCACACATCTTCTCATTATATTATCTACGCATAGTTTAAATGCATAAGGTTCTTCCTAGAAGTAGGTCTTGACTTGCGAGAAAAACCTCTTTCTTTTTCAAAGGTCTAATTTGGGGGAACAACCTTTCCAACAATATAATTAACGAAATCCGCATACCATGGTTCATCATTATTAGACTTGGATTTTAGTGCCATTGGTATGTACTTAAACACACATACCTTTTACCTTTAAAAACGAGCTAAAATAACCAAAAACGGACTTAAAATGCCAAATATACGCTTGTTAACTTAGATTTTAGCACCATTAAATGCTCATCGGAGAATTTATCAGCAATTTCCCTCTCAGTTAACACCTCCATATGCGGATTCTGAAACCTAGATAAGTTATATGCCGCCAAGTCTTCTACTTCCTTAGGTTTCTCAAATACTTGAACAAGGGGTAGTGAAACTCCCTAGGGTCTTTTATATTGATTGATTCATTGGCAGAGACAGTTGAGCCGCTCCTTTTTGTTCTTATCTCCGTTACAAGCTTCGTCCCAAGTCTTGATTTATTCGTCAGTAAACTCTTTAGATATTTAATTAAATGAGTCAAGATAACACATTAATTATAAATCTTGAAGGTTCATTGAAGAGAGAATAATCGTTTTTGATTTGTATTGACTATGTAGATAAGCAACACTTATTTAGAAAAATTTCTAAATTTGAGTTTTTATTTGAAACACATAACTTGGGGTTTTTAACGAAAAATTAATTGTTGGCGAATCACATTAAATGTGAATTTCAAGTATGGAAAAACAAGTTAATCTATTAATTCAAACTTTTTTCCTTTTATAGAAAGAAAAATAAGTGTTTCAAGATAAAGATTTAGAAAAGAAGAACTTACAATTATGATTGTAGATGTCTTGAAATATATGGATCTATCTTAATTATAGCTTAAAATGATGTTGGCGGGAATGCTCAATCTTAGGTGGTATAAGAGGTAGGTGGTGGTGTATTATTGGAAGAGAAGGCAAGTGGTCCAACAATTTAAATGTAGGGTACCCTGTTGATATACGAATCCACCAAAACAATGCACGGATCTACCATATGGTGGATCCGTGATCCGCAGATGTCTAAAAATATAGACAGAGTTGATTTTCAAGCAAATTGAGATAAGGTGTTGTGTTTTTGGCAATTGAAGTATGTTATATTAACTATTATGAGTATGTGTTATAATTTTTAGAGTCGACGTCCAAATTTTGAGTGAATCGTGCAACTTGTCGTGAATTTCCCGATGGAATTTCAACATGGTCGATCCTACTAGGAGTGTGTTATCTTTTAGCATAAGTTTTACCATTTCTAATAACACAATCATTTATGAACATTTAAACTTAACAAAGCATCATCAACACAAGTGTGAGTTACAATTCTATGATTGTTCTTTTTGTCTTTATAAATTGATTTCATAATTGATGTGTCGTCGTGTAGGTTGTTATTTATTATCAAGTTTTAATATTTATTTTATGCCGACTATACCTAAAACAACACTCTAGCGGACAGTGTACCCGATCAGATGTAGCTTCGTGGTAACTAGGGTGTTGATCACTGAGAGTGGAAGTTAACTTTTAATTCTACCGGTATTTTATTTACCTAGGTTTAGTACTAATCTAATCTAATTATTCTAATTAAATATAATTAAACCTAAACTAACGCAAAGGGGGTTTTTAGCCTGAGAGACTAGCATGAGTTTAGTTCTAATTATCCTATGGTGATGATAAATAACGCACACAAATGATTAACAAAAGATTGGGAAGCAGCCAAATCTGAGGAAAACGTATTAGCTAGTTTAATCTAATAATATGCCTTGATTGTCTATTCGTGCAATGATTGTATTAATTCGTTGGTGGTATATCATTCCAAAGTTAGGTGGATCTTCTCCCTAGACTCGAGGTTTGTCGCTAGTTAATCCTGTCACAATTAACCTAAACCCGCATAAAGCTCACACCGTTGATTATAATCTATCTAGGAAACTATATTGGTGGTTATATTGAATCCTAGCTCATGGAGGCTTTACCAACTTATTGCTTAATGGAAATTCATATACTAGTAGTCCACACCCACTTAACTACCTATGGAAACAGGACGTTATGTGTAATCCTAAGTCACCGGCTTAGTCTACCTATCCACTTAACCATAGATCAAAACAGGGCTTTCTATTGGTGATCCTATTATTCTAGCTATATGAATAAGCGTTATATGTTTCTATCCCGGACTCTTAGCATATGCCCAAACAACACCGAAGTTACAGCGCATTAAATATGTAGGACTAGACCCAGTTGAATGATAATGAAAACATATAATTAAGCACATAAACGGGTATGAAGTGATCAACATAATCAACATGCAACGAATAAAGAACAATCAATATAAAGACAAATCAAAACATTATATTATCATAAACATGGCTAATACCTTCATTGTAACAATATACGAAATCATAGATGAACGATTAAACATAATGCTAACTGAATGCGTATAGTGGAGTGTAGATATTACAAGAGTTTTCCAATTGACCAGGCCACTTTTTAGGACCTTCTTGGCTTCATTGATCTTCTAGAAATCAGACTTGGTGGTAAAAAGCATATCTAAAATCATATTTAGGTTTTGGTATTTATAGACTCTGAAAATTAGTCGATACAGCGTATTGGAACTCAATACGACGTATCGAGGTTGCTTGGCGTGGGCTCCAAGAATAAAATATTCTAGAATTTTCTTGAGTTGGTATGGATATGGCGTATCGGACCTCCTAGATAAGGCGTATCGGACTTATTAGGTATGACGTATTAAGCTCCTCCAGTACGGTGTATTGAGGTCCTTGGGTACGGCGTATTGGGCTTCTTGGGTACGGAGTATTGGCTGAAAGTGTGCTTTTCTTGATATTTGACCAAAGTATAATATACGACGCGTATACTAATGTGGATACGGCGTATTCTTTAAAGTCAGGCAATGGTCTTTTGATTCGTCAAAGTCTTAAATACGTCATATAGGTCCAGAATAATACGGGATATTTGCTGTCAGATTAGTATACTTTCTCGAACTCTTCATTTATGCTCCAAAATGCGTGCCTTTTAGCTAATCTTCACCAAGTACTCCATAATTACTGCAATTCTCAAATACAAATGATTAAGTAACAATTCCTTGCAATAATAATACAAAATGGGTTATTTACATGGGATAAATAATGCTATAAAATAGACGTTATTTGATGTCATCATCAAGCAACGCGAGGAGATCAACGATAGAATGACTGAAATGTTCAGGCTTCTTAAGGAACTCATGACCAACAGAGCTCCTGAAAAAGTATTGATAAGGGAAGAGGCCAAATTCTCCGTCACCAAGAACGTAAATTCCCATTCTCTCACCAGATGGGAGGAAGAAAGGAGTGACAAGACTAATGTAACGACCGGTAATGACGTTGAAAAACCTACCGGGACAGAAACAGAAATGCCAGTTAAGGAAGCCGAGAAGGAGGATGAAGCTGAGAATGAGCCAAATAGAAAAGATGGAAAAAAAGAAACAACTGGGGTACCTAGCTCTCAACCTGTTAAATATTACCTGAAGCATAGGATCAATGAGAAACTAATAGAGGGAGTTATGGATAATCATAGGTTCAATGACTCCTTATTGGGAGCACGAGTCAGAAAAATAAAAGGGAAGACATACAATTTATCACCTTGGGGGGCTATTTATGAAGCAATCTTTAAAAAAAGATAATAAGGAAAGAGGACATCGGAGAAAACTTTGAAATACCCTATAACATAGGAGGCCTGAAACACATGAACGCCCTACTTGACCAAGGATCCGACGTAAATGTCATGCCCCTCTCTACCTACATGAAACTAACCGACGAAAGGCCTGCTGAGACGGACATTAAACTCTCACTAACTAGCCACTCGTATATCTACCCTTTAGGAATAGCTGAGGACGTATTGGTTGAGGTTGCTCAGCATATGTACCCCGTGGACTTTGTGATTTTGGACATAAAGGAAGACGAAAAGAGACCCTTCATCCTAGGAACACCATTCTTGACAATGGCTAAAGCCGTAATCAAGTTCGAGAAGGGCACCATAACTCCCAGATTTGGAAAGAGTAAGCTAAGTTTCCATAGGATACCTGAGTCCCTCTGTAAGATCGAGAGAGGAGTTAAGAACGACATAGAGCCTATAGCCCCCACTATGACTGTAAATAGGTTAGTCCTAGAATGGGAAGAAAGGATAAAACTTCACCTAGAAAAGGAGATAAAGTTCGACCAATGGAAGAGCAAAAATTCTAAAAGTAAGCATCATGCTCTTGTTAAAATAGAAGGTGAAATGGACGATGAAGGAGAGGTCACGTAAGAACGTGTGACTTCGAGTCTAGCTACAAGACTCGTAAATAAATAAAAACGCTTTTTGGAAGGCAACCCAATATATACTTTTCCCGCAATTAAGAGTGTCTTGTGTTT